>CM046446.1:81156168-81386168 GCA_025506515.1 Flaveria trinervia
CCTCTACCCCCAGGTAAGTGTGCAATAGGCACTAAATGGGTGTTTAGGAATAAAATAAAACTGATGAAATGGGCTAATTGTTAAGAACAAGGCCAGACTGGTTGTGCAGGGGTTTGCACAAGAAGAAGGTATTGATTATGATGAAACCTTTGCCCCTGTAGCCAGACTGGAGGCAATTAGATTGGTTTTAGCCTATGTTGCACTCCACAATCTTAAAGTTTTTCAAAGGATGTCAAAAGTGCTTTTCTATATGGTAACATAAAAGAAGAAGTTTATGTGTGTCAACCACCAGGCTTTGAGGATAATAAGCACCCAGAATGGGTATATAAGCTTGATAAAGCTCTTTATGGGTTGAAACAAGCACCTAGAGCCTGGTATGAGACCTTATCAAACTTTCTTCTACAGAATAATTCACTAGAGGCTCCATAGATAAAATTTATTTATTAAGAAGGTGGATCAGCATAAGCTACTTGTTCAAATTTATGTTGATGATATTATATTTGCATCCTTGATGATCCCCAATTGTGTGAGGATTTCCAAAACTTAATGCAACAGAAGTTTGAAATGAGTGCAATGGGAGAATTACAGTTTTTCTAGGTTTGCAAATCAAACAAAAAGCTGATGGAATTTTCATTCATCAGTCTAAATACACAAAAGATCTTTTGAATAAGTTTGATTTACAAAACTATAAACCCTGTTCTACTCCCATGTGCAACACCACACAATTGGATGTTGATCAGAAAGGTAAAGATGTTGATGAAACTCTTTACAGATGTATGATTGGTTCCTTGATGTATTTAACAGCTTCTAGACCAGATATTATGTTTGCTACATGTTTGTGCTAAGATTTGTAGATTCAGGCTGCACCTAAGGAGTCTCATCTGATTGCAGTCAGAGGATCTTTAGATACGCAAGGTACACAATCTCTAGGCTTATGGTATTCCACTGGACATTCTTGCAAATTAGTTGCTTTCTCTGATAGTGACTATGCAGGGTGTAAGTTGACCAGGAAATCAACTTCTGGTGGATGTCAATTCCTAGGCAACTGTTTGATTTCTTGGCAGAGTAAGAAACAAACATCTGTTGCTACATCCACTGCTGAAGCCGAGTACATTGCTGCTGCAAGTTGTACATCCAAGTACTCTGGCTTCAGAATCAAATTTTGGATTATGGCATTACAGAGACTAAGACTCCATTATTAATGGATAGTGCTTCAGCTCTTTGCATTGTCAAAAACCAGTCCAGCACTCTAGGACCAAACATATAGAAATTAGACATCATTTTATAAGAGATTGTTTTGAAAAGGGTCTAATTAATCCTATGTTTGTGCCTAGTGCTGATGAGCTTGCAGACATTTTTACTAAGCCTTTGGATAGTTCAACTTTCCACAACCTGGTGTTAAGGCTTGGTATGCTGCAGCTAGAATAAGTGACAACTACTGATGATCTCAGTAATTACTGATGATCATTGGTAACCATGTCACATATAAGTACTGATGAGTTATTTTACCCTCAGTAGTTTTTATAACTAAGAAGGCTAAATGCTTTAAGTACTGTACTTTATCTGTTCTAAACTACTGATGTAGTTACAACTACTGATGCACTTACAACTACTGACATCAGTAGAAACAGATAAGTACTGATGTCCTATGAAACAACTGAAAACAGCAAAAAGGCTGATGAGTACGTGTTGAGGAAAGTATGAAACAGCTGAAAGGCTATGAATTGACGACAACTACTGATGAGTACTCTCTCTTCAGTAGTTCACAAACTGCTGTTCTTCATAAACAACTGAAGCAATACCATGTCTTCAGTAGTTTCACAAATACTGATGACTAACACCAAGTCTTCAGTTGTTTACAACAACTGATGGCACAACCAGGGTCTTCAGTAGTTTCACAAATACTGATGACTAATACCAAGTCCTCAGTTGTTTCAACATCTGAAGTCCAACTTGTCTTCAGTAGTTTTTTAAAACTACTGATGCCTAAATCAGAGACTCAATTGTTTCAACGTCTGATTGTAAACACCATGTCTTCAGTTGTTTTATAACTGCTGACCACACCAATACCATCAGTCGTTTCAAACCTCTGAAAGTTAATACCATGTCATCAGTTGTTTCAAATACTGATGACTAACACCAAAACTTCAGTCGTTTCATAACCCGTACCCTATATATATCTGATCCCTTTCAGAGTTTTTCATTCTTTCACGACCTAAAATTTCAAAAGCTCTCTGAAAATCTTTCACCTTCATCATGGCGACCATGCAACTCAAGCTCGACAACAACTGTGTCGCGTACCTCACTAAATCGCCCTTCTGGACCAAATTCGATAATGCTATAGATCTTATGGTCCAATCACCACTGAAAACGGCTTCCTTCTAAATCCAATCATTTATGCCGATTCGCTACATCAGTTTTGGACGAATGCAACTGTTAATGGAGAATCTATCCATTCGTCCATCAACTCTCATAAGGTGGTCATCTCTACTGCTACCATCCGCCAGATATTACTATTAGATGATGCTGCCTACCTGTTGGATATCCTAAGCGCCAACTTGATCTTTCATTGGACAACATGGATATCAAGGCGATCTTAGTGCTCGACCATCCTGAAGAAACATTTTCCAGATGCTGAACGATTGATATTTCATATGGTAAATGTTTGCCTGGCCTCGAAGACTTCTTCTTGGGATCAACTGTCTTCCAGATGGCAACAGGTACTGTTCTCTATCCTTGAACAAGAACCACTAAACTTTTCTGAAATAATTTTTCTTGAAATCAAGGATATGGCCACAAAACCACTTTCTAACCGTTGGATACTATATCTCGGTTTATAATGGCCATAATAGAGAATCAGCTTTCTGCTGAGGGACTAGTTGGTCTGGGAGTCCCTACTTTGGCTGTATTGCCGGAGGTATACTCCCGACACAACACTGACCAAACTCTTAAACAGGCTGCCAAGCTGCGCAACCCACGCAGCTGGAACCCACAGCCTCCACTTCCACATCCAAAGTCCCCTCCAAACCCACAAAGAAGAAGCTAAGAAGGCTACTCAGGAGTTGAGTCTCCTGAGGATGCTCCTGCTGCACCAAAGCAGGTTATCTCTACTGGAAATAACCCCCCAGTAGAGACTATGACCCACCAACCGAAGCCGTTCAGATTTCCTCTCAAAAGGAACCTGATGCAACAACTCAAAGGGAAGCCACACTGCTGGGATCCTCCTCACTTGAGGGGATTACCATTGAAGAGCACCACTCGTCCCGGGTGCACACTGCTTCCACACCCTCTCCTGATGCAACCGCCCCTCAAAGCCCTACAATAATTGTTGCAAAAGTGCTGACACAGTGCATTCCTCACCCCCCACCCAGACACCAATCACTACTGGGATAACCTCAACACCTGCGGGGGAGGATCACAATGCTTCTGTCAACCCACAGCACAGGGGTTATCATGTTCCATCTCCTGGTGTAGACAAGGAGGTGCGACCTTCTGGTGAGGCTGCCACTGCTTCTGACTCAGCAAATGACCAGGATGCAGTTGGTAACATCTCTAAGACCTCACCAGCGGCAACAGCTGATGAAGGACATAGTCCTGAGGCTGGAAGTCCCCAAAACCAAGAACAAGGGGCACATGCTATAATTGATCTACACTCAAGGCATGTTAATCCTGACTCTGTCAGGAGATCAGGTGATTCAGTATGAACTGATGATGACCTGAGCTTCTTCTATGATGTAGTTGCTCAAAACACCATCCTAGAGGATGAGGTTAGCAGACTCAAAGAGCTGCTGGCCAAGATGTCTCAGGGTGAAAGTCCATCTGCCACCACAATACACACAGATGGCACCTTCTTCTGAAGGTCCCCTAAAAACTGAGCCAATACATACTTCCAAGCCACCAGCCTCTGCTTTTGGCACTGATTCTCAGGAACAGAACCATCCTGATCAATCAGTTGCTAACCTTCAAAAATCCCTACCTCTCATCACTCCCATGATCACAGATATAGTGATCAAAGCCATTGATGAGAGGCTTCCTACAATAATACAACCCCTGGTGGAGGAGTTGGTGACCAAATCACTTTCTACTGCTCAAACCCTTGCACCCAATGCAACCAAAAAGGGGGAGAGTCAGTCAGTTAAAGGAAAAGGAAGAGGACAGATGGGGAGAAGGAGAAAGAATCAGAGAGGTAAATGAGAAGGAGTTGCTGTTATACGTGTGGAGGAGACTGAGTTTGATCATGAGAAGGAGAAGGAGAGTGAGAAGAGAGCTGAAGTGAATGAAAGTCAAAAAGACTTTCATGTCACATATCAAAAGAGGAAAGAAGAGAGTCTGAGAAGGAGAAGGAGCTGAATGATATGGTGAAAGAAGCTGATGCCAACCATAACCGTTCAATGGATAAAATCATTGATCAGTTATATAGGCAGGGTTTTGACATCCAACAACTAGACTCCGAGATCAGAAGGTTGGAGACAGAGGAGATCAACTCAAGATGGGCTAGTTATGATGCCTTAGAAAGAGAAAGGCTGGAGATAATGATTAGATTTGTAGCCAAATACTTGGGAAGATCTCTGATAGAAATAAGGGCCTGGACCAGGGACAACATCTTGGCAATAACCACCAAGATTTGTTCGTCTGAAGCATACTCCAAAGGTTTAGTGATTGAGGCATTGAATGAAGCTGGGGTTGGGAACCGAAAAGAACTGACAAAATTTACTAAAGCCTCCCTTACAGCCAAAATGCTAAAAACAGTCTGAAAAGCCTCTATCCTCAAAATCACTACCTCCACAACCCACTAAAACAACCCTTTACCCTCTAAACCAACCATCCAACCCACAAAACCAAATCCTTTACCCCCAAAACCCACTGCCAGTGATGTACCTAGACAAAAGAAAAGAAAGGTACTGAGGGCTGATGAAGAAGAATAGGAGGATGAAGACAGACTGCCACTCTCTGCAGTTATCACTTTGCCTAAGGCTAATCCAATGTCCATCACTCCTGCTTCTCAAATGCATGATGTGATGATAAAGATTGAAGAGGAACAGATGCAAAGACATGATGAGGAAATGCTGAAAAGCATTGACAAAGCATATGCCACATCCTCTTCAATGATTAGCATGAAGAAAGAAGTCTTAAGATTGTACACCTTGCTAATACCTTTCAATACCAAAGGGAAAAAGTAAGGATATGGCCTGATCCTAGGGTGGCACACAGGATTGTCAAGAAAGAAATTCCTTCAAAATACAAGGGCCAAGTGAAGAGGGTTGTCGACGAAGACATCACTGTGGTTCTTGTAGTGTCCCCTTGGGAAATTGTGGAAGAGTTCAAGAAAGCTTATGAAGCCAAACAACCACCCCAAAAGATGTTGGAGAATAAAATCATAAAGAAGGGATTGTTTACAAAAGACTTGAAAACTTCAAACAAGATGAGCTCAACCTGCTCTTAGAAGGGACTCATCCAGATGAGTTTGCTTACAGACAAATAACCACGGTTGAGCTCAAGAATGGAAAACAGGCCAAGTACATCTCTGAAGTGTATGGCCGAGAAGGATTGTTTGATGGTGTGCCCGAGGTGCTGACAATGGATGAGCAGATCATGTTTCTAAGGGCTTACACCAGGGAATCCTATAGGTGATACACGGGAAGTAGATCTCATGGTTGGGGTAACAGCTCGGTGTCCAAGTCCCCAATACAGAGCTCCCAACCATATCATGCCAAAACAGATCATCAGAGACTTCTTCCCAGGCCGGTGCTGAAAAAGGGTCACTTCTCATGATCAAGAGGATAAAAAGACCAATCTATCTGCCAAAATAAGTGGGACTCGTCAATAACTTAGAGGTTTTGGCTGCATTGGTTCAGGGGGAGTTTGTTGGACCAAAAGAACCAATGAGCCTGATCAGAGAAACCTCTAAGTCCCACAGGACATCACAACAGCTGAAGAAGACCTGATCAGCTGTTCTACAAAGTCTGAAGAATACAACTGCTGAAGTATTTCTGAAGCACTGAAGACAAAGACTGAGACAACAGCTGAAGATCTAAAGTCTGAAGACTTTAACAAGTACTGAAGACAAAGACTGAAGATCAACAGCTGAAAGACAAAGTCTGATGTTCAAGTACTGAAGACATCAGCTGATGCTAACAGCTGATGACAACAGCTGAAGAGGGCTTCTTCAGTTGTTGTGATGGTTTTCTTCATCAGTAGTTTTCTTTTCCTTTCAGTAGTTGTTTACTTTTCAGTAGTTTTGTTTCCTTTTCAGTACTTGTAAACAACTGAAGAGGTTGTTCTTCAGTTGTTGTAGTATCAGTAGTTTTATGTTTTTCAGTAGTTGTAAATAAGATGTTTAACACTTAGGAACATTTGTAAGAAGATGTCAGTTGTTGACATCTTCAGTAGTTGTTAAACATCAGTAGTTATAAAACGGTTACATGTCACTTTCAAGTGACATCAGCCTACGTCATTCTTTCCTTTATAAGGAAGGATGACTCACCTGTAATCGTGCCATTGAGGCCGATAATCTTAATGCAATATTCCTTTTGTCAGATATTTCTCTCTCTATAACAAAATTCTTTTATCGCTTTATATCGAATGTTCTTGCTTGAATTTGTCTAATTCTGAGCTATTCCGCTGCTATATCTGTTCAATCGATAAACCAAGAGGCTGAGATCCTAACACACGTTGACTCGGATCCCTTCCTGTTGATTTCCAACTGTACAGAACAAGAGGAACCACTTTATTTCTCAGCCTCTTCTCTTTTCTATCGATGATTGCCACTGGTTGCTCCACATATGAGCCGTTCATTATTTGATATCCTCAGTGGAAAATCATTGTCTTCATCCGCCAAGCACTTCTTAGATGAGATACATAGAATGTGGGTGAATTCCACTTAACTCATCCGTTTAACCAGTCTATAGGCCACCTCTCCTAATCGAGCGATGATTCGGAAGGGGCCTATATACCTTGGGCTCAACTTGCCTTGCTTCTGAATCGGATAATGACCTTCCAAGGTGAGACTTCAACATAACCCGGTCACCACCTGGAACTCAATCGGCTTGCGTCGTTTATCTGCATACGACTTATGCCTATCTTTGGATGCCTTCATGAAGGCCTTGATCTTTTCAAGCTTCTCAGTTGTAGCCTCGATCACCTCAACACTCCCTAGTTCTTTCTGACCATATCACCCCAACAGACGGGTGTTCTGCATCGCCTACCGTATAGCATCTCATAAGGTGGCTACCAATGCTGGCATGATAATTGTTGTTTTATGAGAATTCAGCTAACGGTAGGTGGTCATCCCAACTTCCCCCAAAGTCCATCACACATGCCCGAAGCATGTCCTCCAATGTCTGAATGGTCCTTTCGGACTGACCATCAGTTTGGAGATGATAAGCAGTGCTGATGTGTAACCTCGTCCCCATAGCATCGTGGAATTTCTTCCAAAATTTGGATGTAAACCGAGTGTCGCGATTAGACACAATAGACACCGGCACACCATGACGAGTTACAATTTCCTTGATAAACAAATCCGCCAACCTCTTAGACGAATATGTCTCGCGGTTCGGTAGGAAGTGAGCACTCTTCGTCAAGCGATCAACAATCACCCATATAGCATCATACCTTTTTGGGGTACGTGGCAGCTTCGTAATAAAATCCCTGGTGATGTGCTCCCACTGCCATTCCGATATATCCAAAGGTTGGATCTTTCCATACGGCTTCTGATGCTCGGCCTTCACCTGTAGACAAGTAAGGCATTTACTCACATACTTCACTACATCATGTTTCATACCCGGACACCAATAATCCTTCTTCATGTCTTGATACATCTTTGTGGTGCCTTGATGAATGGAGTATTGCCTCTTGTGAGCTTCATCCAAAATCTTCACCTGTATATCCCCAAAACGAGGTATCCACACCCGTCCAAATCGGGTTTTAACACCAAGTGTGTTTTCACCCAACTCCCCAACCAGACCTCTCATTCTTTCCAAGTTAAGATGATCTTCCTTCAATGCCTCATCTTCAAACCCTTTAACTTGCTTCATCATGTCAGAGGTCATGATTAGTTGATACGCCTTCACCCGAATCGGCTCGGGCCTCTCTTTTCAGCTAAGGGCATCAGCCACCACGTTGGCTTTTCTCGGATGGTAGTGGATCTCACAATCATAATCCTTTATAAGTTCCAACCACCGCCTCTGTTTCATGTTTAGATCTTTCTGCTCAAAGAAGTACTTCAAGCTCTTGTGGTCAGTGAAAATGGTGCACTTCATCCCGTAAAGATAGTGCCTCCAAATCTTTAGCGCAAAGACCACGGCTGCTAGCTCCAAGTCATGAGTCGGATAATTGACCTCATGAACCTTCAACTGCCAGGATGCATAGGCTATAACCTTGCCTCTCTGCATTAGCACACACCCCAACCCCGAGTAGGAAACATCAGAATAAACCACGAGATCTTCACTTCCATCGGGTAATGACAGAACGGGAGCTTCAGGCAACCTCGCCTTCAATTCTTCGAACGCCTTCTCTTGAGCTTGACCCCATACAAACTTCACATCCTTTCGGGTCAACATAGTTAGTGGAGAAGCAATCTTAGAGAAGTCTTGGATAAATCTTCTGTAGTAGCCCGCCAAACCCAAGAAGCTACAAATCTCGGACGGCGTCTTTGGAGACTTCCATTGCATCACTGCCTCCACCTTTGCCGGGTCCATCATAATCCCGTTAGGATTCACCACATGACCCAAGAACTGAACTTCGCGCAACCAGAATGCGTACTTGGAGAACTTGGCGTACAACTTCTCTTTTCTCAACATCTCCAAAACCTCCCGAATGTGACCGGAATGCTCAATCTCGCACTTCGAATAAATCAGATATCATCAATAAACACAATCACTAACTTATCCAACATTGGCCGACACACACGATTTATCAGATCCAAAAAAACAGCTGGTGCATTGGTCAAACCAAAAGACATGACAAGAAACTCGTAGTGACCATAGCGTGTGCGAAAAGCTGTTTTAGGAACATCCTGCTCTTTCACCTTCAGCTGATGGTAACCAGATCAAAGGTCGATCCTCGAAAACCAACTGGCACCTTGGAGCTGATCAAACAGATCATGTATTCTTGGTAAGGGGTATCGGTTCTTCACTGCAACTTATTCAGCTCACGGTAGTCAATGCACATCCTCATACTACCATCTTTCTTCTTTACAAACAGTACCGGAGCACCCCAATGGGAGATACTCGGTCTAATGAACCCCTTATCAAGCAACTCTTGCAACTGCTCCTTCAACTCCTTCATCTCATTCGGAGC
Source organism: Flaveria trinervia (assembly GCA_025506515.1). Lineage (NCBI taxonomy): Eukaryota > Viridiplantae > Streptophyta > Magnoliopsida > Asterales > Asteraceae > Flaveria > Flaveria trinervia. The sequence goes on from CM046446.1 coordinate 81,165,466, forward strand.
CAACCGATAACGGTGCCTTGGCAACAGGTTGGGCACCCAGTATCAGATCAATCTGAAACTCGATCTCTCAGATAGGTGGCACTCCTGGTAGGTCTTTTGGGAACACGTCTGGAAAGTCACACACAACCAGTACATCAGACAGTTGTGGTGCTGTCATATCCACATCCTTTACATAAGCCAAGTAGGCACTACATCCACGCCTTATACACTTTCCCGCCACCGCCATTGAGATTACTTTCGGGATCGTCATGATCCGATCTCCATAAACAGTTACCAAACTCCCGTCAAGCACTGTCAAACGAATCATCTTCTTGCGACACACAATGTTCACCTTGGAGTCCACCAACTAATCATCCCAGGAACCACATCAAAACCACCTAAGGTTATCACGAACGGTCTAACGGGAAACTTATGACCCTCAAGTTCCAATCACAGTTCTCTATCATCTCAGAAATCATGGTAGACTTACCTATGGCAGTTTCTACATCAAAGGGTGCATCAACACGTCTACTACTAACAGGCAGCTTAGCACAGAAAGCAACAGAAATAAAACTTTTACTGGCGCTCGAATCAAATAACACAGAAGCTAAATTTTGGTTCACTAGAAATGTACCGGACACAACGTCAGGGTCCGTCCTAGCTTCCTTCTGTGTCATAGTGAAAGCCCTGGCGCTCGCCCTCAGTCCTTCACTTCCCGTCTTCTTCGCCCCGGAACCCTCAGCCCTTGGCTTCTTACAATCCCAACTCATGTGACCCTCTTCACCATAATTGAACATCTACCCGCATGGAAATCCTTTGCAATGTGCCCCGTCTTCCCACATTTGAAGCACACATTCAACCCCAACCCACATTCTCCCACATGCTCCCTTCCACACTTGCCACACCTCTTTGACCCCGCACTCGATGTGGTCACACGGCGGTCATCCACTCATGCCTTTTTGTTACCTGTCGAGGCATCACCCCGACCAAACCTTTTAACGTTCCAGTTCCGGTCGCCACCACCCTTCTTGCTCACTTCGGTCACCACCACCTCCCGCTCATCATATAATCTCCTCGCCAAATCGACTATCGACCTAAACGTGCTTGGTCGGGCGGCGATCATATGCCTGTGAATATCCACCGGAAAACCCTGAATGTACCTCTTGATCTTTCGAGATAGAGGCGTCACCTGATCCAGCACTAGCCGTGCCATTTCATTGAATTTGGTGGTGTACTGCTGGTGTGTCATGGTTCCCGCCTCCAGCTACAGGAACTCTCTCCCTCTATCTTTTCCATCTCCCTATGAGGGTAGAACTCCTCAATCACCATCTTCTTCAACTCCTCCCACCTCATCCTTTATATCGCCCGGCTACCCTCGGCTTGGACAATATTGTTCCACCAACACAGAGCCGAGTCTACAAACGAGTGGGTAGCAAACTTCACCTTCTGGTCCTCCCGGCACTCGCTGATATCAAGAACAACCTCCATTCCCTCACCCACCGGTGAGCAGCAGCAGCAGTGCCGTTACCATCAAAAGCAGGGGGTTTGCATCTCATAAATGCCCCGTAGTTACAGCCTCGTGCCACCTCCGGCGTATGCTCTTCTTCCCCCTTCTTCTTCGCCGTCAGACCTCCACCACGTGAATCTTTCGAAGATCTACCATCGGCCATTCACACGCACACTGAAAGATTCAAACACCAACACGGTCATTCAAGAGAACATCTCAGTTTATGTCAAGTATAGTAAGTCCCTATTTACAGTGGCAGTTGTGATTAGCCACTTACTTTATTCTTCACACCCCGAGCATTACATATCCTCACTACATCAGTATTTAAATCTACAACAACACATAGCACATAACATGCGCACATAACACCGTTAACTTTACGAAAATACCTGATGGCATGCAACTACTCAGATTGGCATCCCTTCCCTTTTCATCCCATTCTCAGTTTAAGTTAAGCTTTATTTTGAAAATTTACCTATTTCACTTAAACTTTGGCTTTGACATCAAGTTGTAAGGCCTCGTTCCCAAGACGCTTACAACTGGTAAATCATCACACATAAAACATATTATTACATTTGTATTTCACAAAGCATCGTAGCGGAAACAGTTAAAAATGACATCTCATTTTCATCATAAAAGCTTTTGCAAAATAATACATCGTTAATCAGTTGCAAAATACATTGTTGCATTACATCACAAAAGCCCTATATAAATGGATGTCATCCAAAAGAGCTGAGTAGCCTCGCAGTGCCATCCTCAACAACATTACCTGCCAACTGGAAACACATAAAAAGTCAGTGTTGCTGAGTGAGTTCTAGTTTTATACTAAAACATACTTTTCTTATGTTAAAACCATTATTTACTTTCGCAATCATACAACATACGTACACATAGATAATATCATTATTATCTTCTTCATTCGTTCGTTCATCATTACATCTTTTCTTGCACATTTGATATCATCCGTACCAATACCGTGTGCTACACCCCAAACTATATGGCTACTGGGCCAAAGTCTATAAATAGACAGCTAAACATGGTGCTGCAGTACCAGGGGTAAGCGGTAGAGGTTCTATACAAATGGTTGATCACAAAGAAAGACCCCGATGTGCATCCTCCCGGGGTAGCGAACCCACACACCGTTGGGCTAACACCTTATAATTGGCGTGTCCCGATATCTAATGCTTGCAAGAATTTCATTACTTTCATCATTCATTACGCATTCATCATGTTCCAGTTTTCATTATCTTCCACTTTACGTTACATAATACTTTCATTTCATTCGATAACATAGCACATAAAGCCACAGGAGAGATAAACATGCATCATAACAAGGATCATAACATACACAGGCATCAACATCATACAGGGAAACATCATACATACAAAGCATACATCATCAACATCATCTTCATCATGCCCAACATGCTCTCTAAGGCCTCAACAGTCATCTTACATGAACTTAGGGGAACCTTTACGTCAAAACTTACATCTGCACTTTCCACCGAAAGTCAGCAGTTAAACTATGCTTTTCCTCGGGTGCAACAGCCCTATTAGGGCGTATGGATACCCTTCAGTCGCATGCCTCCATGCGACTAAACATCATGCGAATGGACCAATGCGGATGAACACCCAATCGTACGAATGAAACTAATGCGGATGGACTCCATGCGGATGAGTCCCATGCGAATGGACCTAATGCGGATGGAACTAATGCGGATAAGCATTTATGCGACTGGGCTCTCAGTCGTGCGAATGAACCTCAATCGTGCGAATGAACCTCAATCGTGCGAATGAACCCCAATCATGCGAATGAACCTTAATCGCACCCCAATCGGTCGTATGGTCTCTATTCGGTCGCCTAGCCCTAGCTGGTGTAGAATGCAGTTCATCCCAAACCCAATCTACCATTTTCGACCTCCAAGCTCATCTAAACCCATTCTAAGCCCAAATCAACCATCCTGAACCTTAGGAATGCATACCACAACACCATTCAAGCACACACAAGCTCAAAAGCAAGACCCAAACAGATCATACACATACATACACATACACAAACTGGTCAAACACACACACACACACACACTCAAAAAGCCGATTTTCAGATGTGTTCCAGCCCCAAACCATTCAAAAACGTGTAAATGAGGGTCTTAGAACTCACAAAAATGACCACAACGCAAAGAGCTTCGATTTGACCCACTCCTCAATGATTTTGTTCACTTGAACCAACCCGAACCAACTTTTCTTCCTCTTTTCTCCCTTTCTCTCTTCTCCTCTTTTGGTTGCTAGAAATGTGAGTATGGGGAGAGGGTATTGGCTGCCCTCTCTTTTCAAATATCCCCACATACCCAACTTTCTCTCGTTGGCGAGTTTGGTCCCTCGACTTTGGACTTTATTTCTTTTTCTTCCTTCGTCGGCTTTGAAATAAATAAATAACTAGGCGTTACAGTGAACAACCTTTTCGACCCTGGGTCTCCCTCTCTTGGGTCGTGGCTCAGCACTAAGCCCATCATGACCACCTCCACAAGAGGCTTTCGAAGATCTACCACCGGCCATTCACACGCACATTGAAAGATTCAAACACTAACACGGTCATTCAAGGGAACAGCTAAGTTTATATCAAGTATAGTAAGTCCCTAATTACAATGGCCAGTTGTGATTAGCCACTTACTTTACTCTTCATACCCCAAGCATTACCTGTCCTGACTACATCATTATTTAAATCTACAACAACACATAACCACATACCCTGCGCACAAATACTGGTTAACTTTACGAAAATACCTGATGGCAAGCAGCTACTCAGATTGGCATCCCTCTCCTTTCCGTCCCATTCTTAGTTTAAGTTAAGGTTTATTTTGAAATTTTACCCATTACACTTAAACTTTGGCTCTGATACCAACTTGTAAGGCCCCGTTCCCAGGACGCTTACAGTTGGTCGATCATCGCACATAAAACGGACATTTTCATTTATCTAACGTAAACATTACAGCGGAAACATTCAAAAATGACATTTCATTTCATTATAAAAGCTTTTTTTCCAAATAATACATCGTTAACCGGTTACAAAATACATTGTTGCATTACATCACAAAAGCATTATATAAATGGATGTCGTCCCAAAAAAGCTGAGTAGCCACCTTGTGCCATCCTCAGCAACATACCTACCAACTGGAAACACATCAAAGTCAACGTTGGTGAGTGAGTTCTAGTTTTAAAATAAAACATACTTTACTTCCTTATAAAATCATTCGTTACTTTCAAACGCGATCACATAACATACATACATACAGATAATATAATTATTATCTTCCATTACGTTCGTTACATTCTTCCATTCCTTAATCATCGCACATTACATTATCGTTGGCTTCATTCTTTCATAACATCTTTTCTTCCGTTCGTCCATTTCATACGTATTGCACTTTTCGCACAAATCGCATCTTCGCATCTTCGTACCCAAAGTACATATCGCACAAATTGTACACATGAGTAGCCAAAATCGCATGCTACATACCACACAGTACATACCACATCGCATGTATCGGAGTAGTTACCAAAACTGAACTCCCACTGTGTCTATAGTCCCTCATGATATCCATCATACATATCGCACAAATCGCACCAATGGAGTGGTCACTAAGACCGACTCCCCCTGTGTGTGTGAGAACTCTTAGGGTTTAGCCAGAATCGCACACTATCCCATGGGTTAGCCAAAATCGCACGCTACATAATCCACATGAGGTAGCCAAAATCGCATGCTACATAGCACACAGTAAATACCACATCTCACGTATCGGAGCAGTTACCAAAACTGAAATCCCTACTGTGTCTATGTCCCCTTATGAGTTAGCCAAGATCGCACGCTACAATTACACACACAGTCGAGCTAACAACTCTCAATGAGTCGTGAACCTCCTTTCCTTACTCTTGCAAGCCATCCATGCTCTCATTCATTCGTTCATGATTGCATTCATTCATTACATTACACTTTTCATTATCTTCCACTTTACGTTATATAATACTTTAATTACATTCATTAACGTTCAACGCAAAACCACAGGAAGACAATCATACAAAATAATAAGGAACATAACAACATACACATCAATCACACAAGGCAACATCGCACACCCATAACATACATCATGCATAATCATACAACGTGCACAATCACACGACATCGGACATCACACGAATCACGCGCATCACAACATATAACCATACAGCATCACACATCATCAACATCACATCATCATCATCAGCTCATCATCATACATCATCTTAAATCATCCGTACCCATCACATCATCTACAACCCCAAAGGTCCGAGATTACATCTGCACTTTCCCGAAAGTCAGACAATACTATGGTCCTTCGGGCATATGGACCCTATTCGGTCGCATAGTCTTCCATGCGTATGAGAAGACTCAGGCGAATGGACCTCCAATCGCATAGCCTCCAATCGCATATTTCCCATGCGAATGAACCTCAATCGCATGACATCCGGGCGTATAGACCTTAGTCACATGATCTTCATGCGAATGGCCCTCAGTCACACCCCTTTTGTGCGTATGAACCTCAATCGCATGACTCACAAGCATATGGACTCCAGTCGCATGACCTTCATCCGCATTTCATTCAGTCGCATGACCTTCATCCGCATTTCCTTCAGTCGCATAGCCCTCATGCGTATGACCCTCAGTCGCACTACTTTCGTGATAATGAACCTCAGTCGCACACCTTTCATGTATATGGACCCAGTCGCACCTTATTCGGACGCATGGACCTCCATTCGGTCGCCTAGCCCTAGCTGATGCAGAATGCAGTTCATCCCGAACTGCAACTGCCAAGTTCGACCTCCAAACACTTCCAAACCTCTTTTAAGCTCAAATCAGTTATTCTAAACCTTAGGTAAGCATACCACGAACCAAGCCTGAAATCAAGCCCCAAATGAATCATACAGACACACATACATACGAAAACGGGTTTACACCCAAATACTCGAAAAATGGTTTTCAGATGTGTTCCAGCCCCAAAATCATTCAAAAACGTGTAAAAGAGGGGTCCTAGAACTCACCTAAATGATCCCATCGAGTAGAGCTTCTATTTGACCCGCTACACTTCGATTTTCACGCTCGAATCCACCCGAACCAAGCTTTTCTCCTCTTTTTCTCCTTTCTTCTTCCTTGCCTGAGTTTTGCAAGAATGGGGAGGGTGTGGGTTGCCCTCCCCTTTTATGCCCCCACTCATTCAAGTTTCTTCCCGTTTGGCAAGTTTGGTCCCTCGACTTTGGACTTTATTTCTTTTCTTTTTTCGTCGGATTCAAAGAAAATTTCTAGGTGTTACACTTTTAAGACAAAAGAGTACCACAAAAAGAATTCAAATAAGAAGTGAACATAAGTGCAATTTATGTTTTCAAGCTATATGCTTGTTATTCACATGCACGGCTTAACCCTTTCGGAGGCCAAAATCAATCTTAATATTGTGGCCTTATTATAATCATACACAAGAACAAATCATAACTAGATCTTCCCATGTTTATTCATATGTACAAAGAATATCTACCTATGTAGGGCCACATGTATCTTTTACCAAATAATATAGTCATAATTTATATTTAATAGGTCAAAATATTTATAGTGATACTTGTTTGATCGTGAAGAGTATTCACATGTTTGTTGATACAAAACATCCTAAATGGGTTTTTCATAAGATTGTGTCAAATGAGTCACATTGAACATAAAACTCTATACCAATTTGTAACAATTAAAATGTGACACGAAGACTTTTAAACATCTTATATGCCTATATGGGTCGATTAAGACCTTAACATAATTGAATCACATACTAACTTAAGTTAAGTTCACTTACCTTCGTGTGACGATGTTTCCACGTCTTGACACTCCGCTTTTAATCACTTCACTTCCTAAAAGTCAACCTTATAATATTAACATACATCAATTAATAAGCATAGCACTTTGGCAGTTTAGCATGAAATATTGATGCTCCATCCTCTAATACAAAACTTTGGTTCCTTAGCACTTGAATATTTGATTAACCGTGTACTTGTATACTACTCAATTCACAACATATAACTTGCTTCATTATCATGTAGTATACATATAATAACTACATTTAATCCTTTTCATCATAATATTCTTCAATAGTTTCCACCCAAATCAGGTAACAATAACTATCATTATCAAAACTTATAAATGTTTGAACTTAAACTATTTTTGTTATTCAAGGCATTTCAACTTAAATTAGTTTTGTTATTCAGGCATTTCATCGAACGCCTTATGCATACATTTTTTTCCTTCAATTAACATTCATTGGGCTCCATTAACTCTCTCTTCCACTGGATAATATCAGATTGAAGTATAATACATCATGCATACAACTAAAATCAACAACTAATCAGTACACTTTTAAATGTATATATGGACTTTAATCACAAATATTTATGGGGTTCGACCCTCACCTTTTTCCTTTGTTTTTCATGTAATTTTCACATAGATGTTCGTATCAGCCCTAACATAAATTGTAGTTTAAATCATTCACCCTAATAACATTAAACATAACTGAAATCAACTAAATGTTACGATTATATACCTTTCGAGTGAGTAGACGATAACCCTCCTTGTACCCTAGGTTGAAGCGTCTACTGATACGCTTAGAGTATCATAACGATCCTACGTATTGTTTGAGAGCATTCACATAGGTTTCTTTATTTTTATTCATATAATTACATGAAAAATTACTACATTTTCTCTCTATTTTTCAATTAAATAATATTTTTATACTCTTATCATTACTTTTTTCTTTCTCCTCTATTCACAAGCATTTTAAAAAATATTAAAAAATTTATAAGGATTGAACAATGATTATTCAATATAACAATCCACAATAACATTTTCTTTCTTATTCACTCACAACCACTCAAAACTATTCCATATAATAGAGTAAATTACAATTTTCATACCTGTGTTTTGGGGATGTTAACAGGATCAGTCCCATCTTAACAGTTAGCATACATAAGTTTACGAATGCTAACACTTTACGTACCTCCATCTAATTTCCGTTAAACAACAGTTAAGTCTCCCCTACGTGCTCCTCACGTGAGGGACAAAACTGTCAATTCACCAAATTTATTAATCTTTTAAGACTAAGTTGCAATTTTCATACTTGTGTTTTAGGGGTGTTAACAAGATCAGCCGCAGCTTAACAGTTTGCATACTTGAGTTTACGAACGCTAACACTTTACATACCTCCATGCATTTTCGTTAAACAACCGTTAATCTCCCCCGCATGCTCCTAACGTGACGGGCAAAACCGTCAATTCACCGTGAGCAGTCTCTAGAACAACCTCTCTCTCCAAACCCTACCTTCCATCCCCTCCCTCCAAAATTTCTTGCCGGAGACTCTCAAACTCATCATCTCCCACCGCTACCTCGCCGTCAACAACCATCACCTCTATGCCGCCTTCGGCGACCGTATCCACGTATTCGACATGATGTCGTTCTCCCTCATTGACACTTTCACCATCAACAATTCCTCATCAAGTTTCGTCAAATCCCTCACATTTCATAACACAAAAGTGTTCACATCTCATCAGGACAGTAAGATTAGAATATGGAAACTAACGGAACACAAACAACATAAACACTTCGGAACCCTACCGACGGTGGAAGACTAATAATTTTGGTGAATTGACAGTTTTGCTCCTCATGTGAGGAGCACGTGGGGGATATTTAACAGTTTTTAATGAAAATTGGATGGAGGTACGTAAAGTGTTAGCATTCATAAACTCAGGTATGCAGATTGTTAAGCTGGGGGCTGATCCTGTTAACACCCCTAAAATACAGGTACGGAAATTACAATTTACTTTTAAAAGATTAATAAATTGGGTGAATTGACCGTTTTGCCCCTCAGGTGAGGAGCAAGTGAGGGGATTTAACGGTTGTTTAATGAAAATTGGATGGAGGTACGTAAAGTGTTGCATTCGTAATTCAGGTATACAAATTGTTAAGCTGTGACTGATCTTGTTAAGACCCCCCAAAACAAAGGTATGAAAATTAAAATTTACTTCATATAATATACAAAAACATTCACATATTTTTAAATACTTCATTGTGAATTCTCTGAGACAACACATGTTTGAGGAAAACAATCAAAATTTACCGAAGAAAGAACAATCCAGTTTCATAAGAAATAGACTGTGATGGTCTGAAGTATATGATATGAACAAACCCTGGTTGTCTTTGGGTGAAACGTGAGTGAGAGGTTTTGTGAAAAAGACTATGAGGTTTGAGGGTTTTTAGGAAATAAAGAGGGAGGGAATGCTAATATTAGGAGGAAATCAAAGTAATGTACGAAAAATTTAGAATGGAATTTGGTTACATTTAGGAGGGAATACTAATATTAAAAAACAAATAAATTATTTCATTTTGATAAAACAAAATATATGATAAAAGAATATTATAATAAAAATTCTTATTATTATTATTAGGAAAATTAAATTTTAATCAACCACACTATTAATTATTGTTAATATTTATCACAATTAACAATTAAACCAATATCAATCTTAACCCTTCATTTTTATTACCATAACAATCACAGTTTGATTGTTCATAAACTCTATTAAATTTTATAATGTGACATGTTATATTGCTCATGAAGTTTCATTTGACATAAGATATTACAAAATTAAAATAAAAAACTATATCATTTATTTTTTGTGTATGTCAGTCTTCAAAGCGACTCAATCAGTAACAAAACGATTACGTGGAATGAATTTAGAAATTCTAAAAAAAAGTTATGTATATATTTATATTTTCAATTTTAATTATGTTATACGTCACATCACAAAACACATCATATGATGCATCATAAAAAATTCAAGAGTGTTAAAGAACAATAAAACTAAAATTGCTATTAGTAATAAAATCAAAAGTTATGATTACTATCGGTCAAATTGTTAGTTAGAATTAATATTGGTCAATAGTTGTTATTGTTTTTGTTGTTGTTATCATCATCATCGTAAACTAAAGAAGTTTGTTTTTTGTTAATAAGAATAGTTTGTTTTGAGTCATAATAAGTTATACATCTATTGATCGGTGATCTTGAATCTTAAGAGGCATAATACCTCTTAATGGTCATAAATGATTCCCAACAACCTTGGTGACTATATTAACTCTAATTAAACATCAGTGATCATAATCGATCATCCTTGACCATAAATGGCTCGGATTGACCATAACTAATCTTATTTGACTATCAATGACTTGGCTTGACGATGAATAACTATAAATCATCATCATTAACTCTAATTATTTTTCACACAAACGACAATTGATATTTATGGCTCTAGTTGATTACTATTGACCCAAATTGACTACCAACATTGAAAATAAATGATAACTCTATATAAATATAACAACTCAAAAAGATGTTCAATGATCTTATTGATCAACATTGTTAGGGACCGTGTATGGGACGGAGTACTAACTGATTTACGTGTATACCAACTCAAATAGTGCAGAATCCTATTTGATTGGCGATCTAATCAGTGAGAACGTTAACCCGATCGATATATGAATAAACTAAACGTTAGAACGAATAGTAACGATCAAGAACGATCTATGAACTTGGACTGGCTTTCTTGGACGTTCTGGACGGCTAGGGTACGAGTAGGAGTCGAAATATTGAAAGTGTTATGTTTTTCCACGAATTAAGTGGTATTTATAGGTTAGGGTTAGTCAATCGTACGACTGGACCATTAGCATGGTTCAATCGTGCGACTAAAGCATGCGACTGAGTCAATCACACGACTGAAGGTTCAGTCGTGCGACTGAGTCATCCGTATGTCTCAGTCGTGCGACTGATCCAGTCTTCTGATTCTGTCGTGCGACTGATCCATTAGCATGAAGTATTCATGCGTATGAACCATTAGCAAGGTCCATTCACATGAATACTTCATACGACTAAGTTTGAATATGTTTCTCAATCATTACTTGACTAAGATCTATTCAAACCATCTCAAACCTATATAGTTGGTTCAATATGCGTTAATAAATGATAACATTAAAATATACACTGAAACATTAAACATTAAGATCAACAACCACATATTATGTTTCATTCAACTCATTCGTTTCATTCACTCATTCGTTTCATTACATTTAGGACATGACTGACATATTACATTAAGATTATAAACTAGGTACATATCTATCAACAAACTCCCCCTTGGACCTAGTTTCCTTCATTGTCTGGCATCCTTCATTAGCTCGTCAAAATTCTTATGCCTCTCCTCGACTGTGACTCCAGCATGTATCTCGAATGCAAAATAGAGTCTTATCACGTTCTAAAACTAGAGGGCCTATATAATATCTTGCGGATCATAGAATAATGGCGACCTGTATAAAGTATAAACATCACTAGCTGACAGGTTGGTTAGCCACATTGGGTCAAATACCCGGATAGTCTCCATTTGACGCTCTTTCTGTAATACTATGACCGCTTCTCTTGTTCTCCAGTCATAATACCACCACTTGAAGTGGGGAGTGAAGTCCTGTGGCATTTCCCTCATAGGGATCTTTGACATAGTGCGCGGAGGACTCCACTTCAACACCACTTTGGGTTTCCCAGTCCTTGGTTCCACCTCCGACCTTCGAATGTACCTCGTAGGTTGTTGACGCTTGAAATTAACCCATCGAGTGTGGTATTCTTTCTTCAACGCAGCTTCAACCAGCCTGACATCTTCCTGAGGTCAGCATACAGCAAGTTCAGGCGTGCCAACTGGTTGAGCTCAAAACCAGGGAGAGTCTTCAGATCATGTGGAAATCTAAAGTACTCGATTCCCTTCTCCCTTTTCACAGCATACCTCAAAGTAATCCCATGCTACAATCTTTCCAGATACCTTTAGATACTTCTTTACTTTGTAGAGCTTGGCCTAGGCACTTGGCTTTGGCGCTGTGCGTTGGGCACGGATCTATGCAAAACAAGCCGCCCATTAAGCCTTTTTGATCTCAACATCGGTGTTCGTGGCTTGGTCTTGGCTTTCTGATTTCTTGGCCTCCTTATCCGTCGTATCCAGTTTAGAATACATATCACTGTTGAGAGTATCTCCAAAATCAGGAAACACATTTCCCTCTTGATCAGTATATAGGATAGTTCTGTGCTGTGATGTCTTCAATCTCTATCTCATAACATCGTTGAGCTCGCCATCACTAGCAACATCGACAGGAGGGGCATCCTTAACCAATTCATCCGGTTTTAACCGGAACATTTCTGCAAGTTGCTTATCAATGAGGTTGTGAATAATTTCTCCTTCTTCAGGAGTATAGTTTACTGACCTCCTGACAATCCCTTACAGATCAAGTATCATTGTGAGTTGAGACTTAATCTGCTGAAGGGGAGCAACATCGTATTCATCTTGCTGATATTGTGGATCTGCTTGATTTAAAACATGTAACACATCATTCATCAGTAAATAATCAAGACAGTAACATTAATATATACATAAATATTCATTACATAATTTTTAATATATGATTCAATTACACAAAAGTTCAGAATACAAAAACATCTAAGCATTACTTTGATCTTGAATCATGTGTTCTTCAGTTGGTGGGGCTAAGGACGAAGCACCTTGATCCTGTGCTTTCTTGGATCGTCGCTCACTTGCTTGAGTACCAGCTGATGCAGTAGCATCATCACCCTCCTCATCATCTCTGCTCTCATCCTCTCCCATAACACCATCTCCACCATCATCATTAGAATCATCCTCATCATCGTCATCATCATTATCTTCATCCCCTTCTGTAATCTTAGAGGCTCATCTTTGGATCCCTTGAGCCTTAACATGAGCTTCTTGTTCTTGGCCTCCAAATCCTGTATCCTCTGTACAGAGGATGTCTGCATCTCTCGTAGCTCTGTGATCTCATGACTCTGAGCCTCAATCCTCTGTACAGATAAGGCATGCATCTCATGTAACATCTCTATCTCTTAGCTCTGAGCCTCAATCCTCTAGGTTAGGAGACATTGAGCTCCATCATTGATTAAGCTGAGTGGCTCTCTGTTCATTCGTCACCAGCAGCTTCAGTACTAACCGGTTTAGGTTAGCCAACTACTCCTCCAACCCAATAGATGGGTAAGACGATCCAAAAGCAGGTGGGACCCGTGATGGGGTCTTGGCTCCATGAGTGGTGGTGGTGGTAGTGGATGTAGAGAAGATGGGTGGTGGGATATGTGTGGATGGTAAGGGAGCGGCTGTAGTAGTGATAGGTGAGGTGTGGTTTTCATGATGGGTGGAGTGGTAGTAGTGGTGGTGCATGGAATGGTGGTAGTGGTGATGGGTGGATTGGTAGTAGTGGTGGTGGGGGCAATGGTGGTAGTGGTGATGGGTGGAGTGGTAGTAGTGGTGGATGTGGTGGTAGTGATGAATGTCATCGTCCTCCTCTTAGTCTTCATCCCATGGGGTTGAGCCATCCTTTTTCTCCTCATCCCCTTGAGGAGGATGCTCCCCCTGGGATGCTATTGGGCTAATCAGGTGTGTAACTGGGATCTGCAGCAGTCTCCCCAGACTCGCTATGGCGTCCTCCAACCTCCCGAATACCTCGTTTGGTGGCAACCACCCTGCTACCCACCATCCTGGTCAATGGCTCCTCATCACTCTCCTCCTCCTCATCAAGAGAACGGAAATTCTGATGGAAACTGGCTATGGTGGCATCTCCATGAGTGGGTGGTGGAGGTGTAACATGTGTAGTGGTGGCCCTAGAAGCAGCGGGGCCAGAGTCTCCACCAGTGCCACTATTATCATCATCAGAGTCATCAGATGGAAGAGCAATCTGCTCAACATCTGAGTCACTCTTCTCGTTGCGCCACTTATGCCTTGGCGGCGCCACGTAATCCTCCTAGGCCAGGTGCCCAAACAGTCTCCTCACAGGTGGTTTAACTTGCTTTCCCCTGTAGACCTTCATTCTCCCGAGAGTGGTGTCATCCATAATCTCGAGAGATACTGAATCGTGGCTCTCCTTGGGTAGCGAAGGAAGCTTCTCATCTATAATCATCTATAAAAGTATTAGGTACATATAGAAGCCTTCATGCCTTTGGCCTCAAGATTCTCGATCAGGTATGCAAATATCATATTAGAGAAGCTGAAGGGGTGATTCAGCACTAGTGCCACATAGGCATTCTGGATTTGGTCAGATAAGTCATCAAATCCACCCCTTCTTGATGCAATGCACTTGAGGATGACGTGTGCCAAGTACTTGAACTGGGGACACAGGTTGCTTTTGTTTAGCACACCTGCATTGATGTCCCCTGAGTACTACATCTTGAGAAAGCATCCCCTCACAGTCAGTGGGTGTAACCTGGTTGGGTGAGCAGCATCATCACCCAGGTCTAGTACACGTCGAAGGTCTCCCGCTGTCACCTCTATCTCTTGCCCAAAGATGGTGCTCCGAATGCAGTAGGGCTCACTAGATCGTTCAACCGATGCACCTTCCAGAAGGCCTGCTATATAGACCTGTAGGGAGTGCATGGTGTAGATATCGGTCTGTATATCCTTGATCTCTTTAGGAAAGCAATGATGCCAGCAAACTCGGCAGCGTTCCGAGTGGTGGCGTCCAAATGAGCACAGATATTATGCTTGGTGTTGATGGTCCACCGATCTGCCATAAATCTGAACACAAGACACATATATATTAGATCAGCACATAACAGAAAGCAATTCACTCTAAACTGTTTGAGATCAGTCTGGTTCAATCATGCGATTGAACCATACGACTGAGTTCAGTCGGTTGACTTATCATGCGATTGAGGTCAATCGGAGACTGCTTCAGCGACTGAGTTCAGTCGGGTGACTTAGCCAGCGACTGAGTTCAGTTGGGTGACTAAGCCTGCGACTGGGTTCAGTAGGGTGACTGAGCTCATACACCTCGTTTAATCGGCCGATTGAGTCATTCGCCCAGCTCAGTCGTGCGATTGAAGTTCATCAGGGTGACCAATCGCATGACAGACTGTTTGTTGGATTGAAATTCAATTTGAGCAAATCTTAATATTAGACATCGAGGTTTGGCTCATTAGACTTGAAATCACCCTACTCAGCACCTAATAACTTTGATTTCAACATTTTACTTAGTTTTATTAGTTTATTAATCCAACTAAGTCTTGGTTCTATTTTAAGGCCGAATTTAGTCATCTATGGCACAAAACGATTTCCATTTGAGTAGATTGCACTGCATTATACCTATATAAACACTATCGATCGAGGATGATTTTAGGACATAATTCAAAGCATAATTTTTGTGATTTTGTGTGAGGTGGAAATCCTAAGATAGAAATCTACAGATTTATTTCTTAATAGGCAGCTTTAAGTTATTTTGACCATAAGCAGAACGATTCATTATGGAATCATACAGGTAGATCAAATCATTCAGGATGTGTTACGAAAGTCTTTTGATGCTAGATTCTTGTTTTCATCGAGAGTCATTAGCAAGTTTAGGAAATCATACAGTACTACAAGGTGCACACATTGATTTGGACTTTCAAGACTTGCAGCCATGATGATTGTTAGTATACTTATCCACTTAAATCCATACACAGACTTTTGACACAGATTGGTGATTGTTTAAGGTTTAATTATTTCAACAAGCATTTGTGGATCCCACGCTTATACGGTAATCAACATTCCTCATGAGATTTTTGAGTGGTCTATGGGTATTTTGACAAAAAGAAACTATTCTTAGAGCTTTCAAGAGAAGCCAAGCCTCAGGTCAGTGCCACCGCACAACAGAGAAGCGGCAAACAACAATGAATTCTAGAATATCTAGGTTATGCTTATCCTCAGGTCAGTGCCACCGCACAGCAGAGAGCACACAATCTATCTTCTGTTTGAGCATTTTATTCTTTTTGCATAGATCGCACCAACAACAATAGGTTATTAGTTTGATTGGATTTTTCATTTTTCATCATCTGCTTTGCTCATATTTTGGTCATCCGCACACATTTGTGGCGTTTATTTTGCTCGTCACCCCTTATTGGAACTCTGTTGATTGTGTTAACCAGGGATAAGATGATAACCCATAGCTTGTTGAACAACTTAGTTTGATCTTGAGATCACCACAAGGTCCACTTATCTATTGTGTTGAATCTACCGACATATCATCTAATGGTCTAGCAACCTCTAGGTCTACTTTCTCCGTGTTACCTTAGTAATAACTAGTTTTACTATTATTTTCCCCTTTTTTTGCTTAGACTTCTCATACTTATACTTTGAATTTTGCATCTAATTCAATTTAAATCCTTTTAAAGTCCCAAATTCTTTGTTCCCGTGTACTATCATTTTCCATAGTCGTTAAATCAATATCTCATATACAATCTCATTTCTTTTAGCTTGCCTGTCTCCTCCCTCGTTTTTTTTAATACTAACTTAACCTATTCTCCCCCTAAAATTCTAAAACCGTAAAAGATTTGCATTTTTAGGATTTTAATAGGCGAAGAAATAAAACCAATAAAATTAATCAAATAAAATAAACTAAAATAAGAGAAAATAAAAGAAAATGGACTCGACGCATCGGACTAAACATGTTCAACTTCTGGAATAACATCACTTTTCTTTTTAACGTCGTTGACCTCTAACAGATATAGAAAACATGGTTTATCAAAGGCTTTTGGGTAGAGGTTAGCACATTGGAAATCCGTATATATTTTAACAACATCGATTAGATTCTTTTCAAAACAATCACGTATAAAGTGATATTTAATGCTGATGTGTTTGGTCTTAGGATGTTGGACAGGATTTCTAGTTACGGCTATTGCATCAGAATTATCAATAAATATAGGAGTATTTGAGAATTGCAAATCGTAGTCCCACATTTGCTGTTGAATCCAGATGATTTGTGAACAGCAACTTGCAGTAGCAACATATTCGGCTTCACAGGTTGACAGAGCAACTGAGGTCTGCGTCTTACACTGCCAGGTCACTAATCCTCCCAAAGAATTGACATTCTGCTGATGTGGCCTTGTAGTTCATTTTGCAACCGCCATAATCCGAATCACTGTACGCGGTAAGCTTGAAGTCATCATCATGAGGATACCACAACCTACTTGTGGTGTACCCTTCAGATAACGAAATATCCTTTTAACCCCTATAAGATGGTTAACTTTTGGTTTTTCTTGATATCTTGAACAAAGACATATCGCATACATGATATCAGGTCTTGAGGTGGTGAGGTACATGAGGGATCCAATAATTCCTCGGTACATGGTGGCATCAACCAGATCACCATTCTCGTCGGGTGCTACATCATGGTTTGTAGCCAGTGGAGTCCCAGCTGCGGAAGCACTCTGCATGTCAAACCGACTGAGAATATCCCCTACATACTTAGTCTGATGTAGAAATATCCCTTTTGGTGTTTGATCCACCTGTAACCCAAGAAAGAACTTCATCTCTCCCATGGCACTGATTTCAAATACTGCCTTCATTACTACTTCAAATTCTTTACATAAGTCTTGGTTCTTGGAACCGAAGATTATGTCATCAACATAAATTTGAACAAGCAGCAGATCACCATCCTTTTCTTTGATGAACAGTGTACAGTCAATCACACTCTGCGAAATCCGTGTTTCACAAGGTGAGTTGAGAGTTTTTCAAACCATGCTCTCGGGGCTTGATGAAGCCCGTAGAGAGCCTTATCGAGTTTGTACACTCTGTCCCGATGATACGGATCCTCGAATCCCTTGGGTTGGCTGACGTACACTATTTCTCAAATTTCACCATGAAGGAATGCACTTTTAACATCAAGCTGATAGACTTTAATCTTCATATACGATGCATAGGCTAGGAAGATACGGATGGCTTCCATTCTTGCCACAGGTGCAAACACTTTGTTGTAATCAATTCCCTCGACTTGTTGAAATCCTTGAACTACAAGTCGAGCCTTGTTTCTGATTATGACCCTTGGTCATCTTTCTTACATTTCAAGACCCATTTGGTGCCAATGACCTTAGCACCTTTAGGGTTATCCACCAGTGTCCATACACCTAACTTCTTGAACTGAAGAAGTTCTTCTTGCATGGCACTCACCCATGCCTCATCATTTAGGGCTTCACTGACGTACTTTGGCTCAAACTAAGACACAAAACAACGATATGCATCATCGTGAAGGTATCCCTTTTCCATTACCGAGGCATAATCAGCTGAATATAGCTGATTTCTCGTCTAAACTCCTGATCTGACATCCCCAATGACATTGTCCAGAGGATGATATACATTGAGGCGTGATCCAGGAGTGGTGGGAACAACTAACTCGAAATCAAGATTATGAATGTTTGGTTCCGTATCTGAGGCAGTAGGAGTGTGAGGTTCCGAAGACTCAGAGGCATCAACGTCAGATGCTTGTGGACTTGCAATAGTAGGAACCTGTTCCTCCTGATCGTTCTGATCATTCTCCACGGCTTCATCGTCAGAGGAGGATTCACTTACCTCGAGTGCTCCCCCTGATTGACTAGGCAACTCACCTTGTGAACCAGATGTTGTAGAGTCTTGTGTTGATGTATTTAATACATCATACATCATTTTGGTTGCTAACTCATCGTCAAAAGTGGAGAGAGGAATGTTGAAGGACTGAAGAATCCATCATAGTCGAAAAAGAATGCGGGTCCTTTTCCAGCAGGAGGAGTGGTGTATCTCTGAACGTCGACGTTACACCACCACCTCTACTTGACCGTGGAGTTATTGTAAACTCTCTTATTCGGTATGTTGTATCCTAGAAAGATTCCCTCTTCGGCCTTCTCGCTAAACTTGCCTTCTGAGTTTTCTTCAGCAATGTACATGGTGCTCCAAACGGTTTGAGGTACTCCAGATTAGGTTTATGTCGTTGAAGTAACTCGTAACACATCTTGCCATGACGTTTTACCACCAGAACTTGATTTAATGTGTAACACGCATTGGTAATTGCCTCATTCCAAAATTGAATAGGCAGTTTTGAGTCTGCTAGCATTGTCCGTGCTATCTCTATTAAGCTGCGATTCTTTCTCTCAGCAACTCCATTCATCTGAGGAGTGTAGGCGGAAGTGAACTGGTGCACAATTCCCTTTTCTTTGCCAAAAGCCTCCATCCATTGATTCTTGAACTCGGTTCCATTGTCTGAGTGTACTTATCTTACCTTTAGCTTGTAGAGAGACTCTAACGTAGTTACTAACTCTTTGAATGACTCAAATGTCTCAGATTTAGATTTTAGAAACATTACCCAAGAGGATCTTGAGTAGTCATCTGTAACTACATAGCAGTACAAGTCGCCGGTGATGCTCCTTGTACTAACCAGACCAAACAGATCCATGTGAAGAAGCTTAAGAGGCAGTTCTATGGAATGAACTTTCTTTGCCTTATGAGACTTCATAGTCTGTTTGCCTTTCTTGCAGGCGACACAAAAATCCGGTAGTTGGAAGTTTTTGACATTTACTCCTCGCACTAGATCATTCTAGATCAAGTGGTTCATCTTCCGTGGATTGATGCGCCCCATGCTCCTATGCCAGGAGATAGAATCCTTCTCAGTAGCTTTTGAAAAGAAGCACTGAACTTGATGATTGTTGTGGAGGCCTTTGATAGATCCAAGACATAAAGCTCATTATATCTTGAGGCTGACATTAAGACTTGGTCCTCCGGGATCACATAGTCCTTTTTCAGGACATAGCACTTCTTATTATCGAAAACTACCTTAAATCCCTTGTCACATATTTGGGAAACAGAAAGAAAATTATTTTGAAGTTGTTGAACATAGTTTACCTTGTCAAACTACACTTTCTGATTCCCCACTTCCCCTTGAGCTGTGATATAACCTCCTTTGTTTCCAGCAAATGAAACATGGCCTCCTTTTATTTGTTTGATGTTTGACAGGAGTGCCCGGTTCCCAGTCATGTGCCTGGATGCTCCGCTATCTACAATCCAAGTGTTTGTTTCGGCACTATAACAAACACCCTGCACATTCAATTGAAAACATTAGTTAAGGTTAGGGACCCAAGCCTTAACTGACTTGGGTGTCCCAGAGGCATCACACATCATAAATTCTATCCATTGTCCATTAAAGGGTAAGGGAAGATCATTTGTATCTTGTTTCATTACCAGACATTGAAATAGATTTTTCATTCCATAGTCCAGCTTTGTGTAAGGTCTGTTTGTGGTAAACAGACGACTGGCTAATGGGTTGAACTATAGGTACACTGACCCTTTTTGGTGGAGTCATGGATCTCCTTTTTGATGAGCTAGGTTTAGTGTCATGAAGTTTAACTCTTTTCTTTGGTGTCTGATAATAAGGACAGTAAGACGTGATGTGTTCATACTTTCCACAGTTGTAGCAAGATCTACTTTCAACATGTTGGTGTAACTATTTCTATGGTGAAGTGTGTGACACACGTGTGACTTTATTCTGTTTGGGTTCTAAAACTTGTTGTTTAGATGTTTTACTTTGTTTAATCACATTTGCTTGAACCCTTTCAACATATTTACCCTTGTGTTTAACTGGACTTGGACATGATGCATGTGTTTGGTTAACATGTATGATCTTTTTAGGTTCAGATTTAGATGTGGTTGAACCTGACTTTATATTAACCTTTTCAAATTATTCATCCAGATTTACAATAGGCATTTTACCTTTTGATTTAGAAGTGGCCTCCTTTTGTTTAGTGCCAGATTCATTTGGTTAACATGTGGAATCTGGATCACTTATAAGAGGAGTGGACACCACATAATCCTTGATTGGGTTGTTATTTATTGGTTTGCTTTTGGCATTCAACAAGG
Source organism: Flaveria trinervia (assembly GCA_025506515.1). Taxonomy (NCBI): domain Eukaryota; kingdom Viridiplantae; phylum Streptophyta; class Magnoliopsida; order Asterales; family Asteraceae; genus Flaveria; species Flaveria trinervia. The sequence goes on from CM046446.1 coordinate 81,186,761, forward strand.
TCTCATGTGGTAGTGGAACCACTTTATAACCCAATCCTCCCGTTTTCACGTTCTCTCACTAAGTGTTGGACAATGTGAGAAGAACTTGTCCAACTATGCAGTTTTTGTTTTAATGAATTTACTTCTACTTCCAAAACTGCTTTTTGTTTCTTTGTTTCTTCTAAGGAGTTTAGATAGAACTTAATGTCGTTAGCTTGGTTAAAGGCTACAACTTCAGTTTCCCCAAGTTGTTTATTTAAAAGTTCTATCTTTTCTTTATAACTGTGCTCATTTTGTTTTAAAACTCTATTTGCTTCTGTGCACGGTTACAAGTCCTTTAATAAGCTATCATTATGATCTAATAACCTAGCAAATTTCAAATCAATGCTTTCCCTAAATTTATTACATTCAACACAAGCATGATTATTAAATAATTGATATGTAGTACTTACCTGAGAGGGTGCGGTTGAATCAGCCATCAAAGCAGAGTGTGATTTTTCTGGTTTTGGTGATTCTGAACTTGTTGAACTTGTTCTTTCCTCAGGTAGGTGATCAACCACAGTTACAGTTTCTTCAATATTTGACATCGTGAGTTCTACTGCAATATCACCTTCGCTTGCTGAGTCGTCATCTAAATCCTCAACACTGGCAATGTTGGATTCTCCGGAGACACAAACCGAAAGCTCCAATCTTGTCTTCGTCATCCTGAGCAGTCAAGGCCTTAGGATCCTTGCTTGACGAAGTAGGACTACTTGTGGGTTTATCCTGACGGTTGAAAGATGAGAATGGATTCCCATTTCCTGTCTTCTTGGGCTTCACACATTCACGTTTGAAGTGCCCTTTTTCCCCACAGTTGAAGCAGGTAACTTTGGTCTTGTCAAAACCAAAAGTTGTGTCCTTAGTGGCAATCAAGTTCTGTCCGGTCTTCTTGACAAACTTCTTAGCTCTCCGGACAGCACTTGCTAAGGCCCACATGATGTCCATTCTCTCCAGCTCTGTCTCATCTACCTGCTCGTAGTCCTCATCTGCCAGATGGCAGTTTCCAATTTTCCCAGCAACGAGTCCGTCATAAGGGTGAATGACAGCTGCTAAAAGATCCATGTGCTCCTTTGCTACCTCCACTGTCACATTCCCGAGATTCTCAGTCTTCAGTTTTGTAGCATTGGCTTCAGGTGCTATGTATTGGGTACAAGACGACCCTGACGTGTCAGATCCTGAAGTAGTAGCTTGAGAAGGAGCAGCTGAACTCGACACGAATGTCATTTGAAGTGGTGCTCTAGACGTTGTGGCTTGTGGATTTGAGTTGTATAAAGACGGATTCTGATCATATGAAGAATTTTGGGCCCTATACTTCATCCTCAACTCTTCCTCTCTCAGCTTCAAAATGAAATCATTGATATCTAATTTCACCGGCATATCATTCTGTCTGAGGTTGGAGACAAAGGAAACCCACTTCTCTGGCAACCCATCTGCAAAGTTCGACACTTTGTCTTCCATAGACGTAGTAACTCCATGAGTGTGCAGCTCACTTATCAAGTGGTAGAACCGATCGATGACGTCATCCAAGCTCTCCTAACCCATTGACGAGAAGTTGTCAAACTCCTTCTTCAACGCTTTTGCCTTTAGAGCTTTTAATGACGCATTCTCGTCATACTGTTTTTTCAATGCATCCCATAGCTTCTTTGCTTGCTTGTTCTTAGAAAATTGATGGAAGATGTCCTTAGGAATTGACTGAGTTAGCAATGCATATACTTTCTTCTCAGCATTGTATTTCACCTTTTGTCCATCGGTCATGCCGCCTAAGGTAAGTTTGACTCCATCTGCACCTACTGGCATGTTGTACCCTATCTCTATCGACTCCCACAGATTGGGATCTACTCCATTTAAGTAGATCTCGAATCTTTGCTTCCATTGAGGGTAATCATCTAATGTTATGAGCTTAGGGGGTTTATTATGATTTCCCACTTTATTTTCCAGAAGCAATAGATTCTGGATCCTTGAATCCATCCCTACGGTGAACGCTGAATATTGATCCTCCATTACTAATGACTTTGAACTTTAAAACAAACTATTTTACTTATGCGACTGAAGGAATGCGATTGAACACTTCGCGCGATTGAACAATGCAGTTGGCTCAGACGTGCGAATGAGCAAATGCGGATGGCTCAATCGTGCGAATGGAAAGGTGCGGATGAACAATGCGACTGGGCAGTTCAGTCATACGAATGGATGAACGATTGAGTCCAATCGTGCGTATGAGGGATGCGTATGGATTCAGTCGTGCGATTGAGTCAATCATACAACTGAAGCTGCTGAATTTTGAGAATTCGAAGGTTTAGGTATTTTGACGCAAAAAACATGAATTTCTCACTAACCCTAATTGTCGTATGCTGAAAACGTTAACTTTTTGACCTGGAGACGTCTAAAACACTGTTTGACACAAAAAGATTGCGTTTTTGAGTGAAAAACACGATTTTTATATCAAAATCGATTGAATCACACGTAAATCAAGAGCCAAAGCTCTGATACCACTTGTTAGGGACCGTGTACGGACGGTGTACTAACTGATTACGTGTATACCAACTCAAATAGTGCGGAATCCTATTTGATTGGCGATCCAATCAATGAGAACGTTAACCGATCGATATGAGAATAAACTAAACGTTAAGAACGAATAGGAATCGATCAAGAACGATCTATGAACTTGGACTGGCTTTCTTGGACGTTCTGGACGGCTAGGGTACAAGTAGGAGTCGAAATATTGAAAGTGTTACGTTTTTCCACGAATTAAGTGGTATTTATAGGTTAGGGTTAGTCAATTATACGACTGGACCATTAGCATGGTTCAGTCGTGCGACTAAAGCATGCTACTGAGTCAATCACACGACTGAAGGTTCAGTCGTGCGACTGAGTCATCCGTATGTCTCAGTCGTGCGACTCATCAAGTCTCCTAGTTCTATCGTGCGACGGTCCATTAGCATGAAGTATATATGCGTATGAACCATTAGCATGGTCCATTCGCATGAAAACTTCATACGACTAAGTTTGAATATGTTTCTCAATCATTACTTGACTAAGATCTATTCAAACCACCTCAAACCTATATAGTTGGTTCAAGATGCGTTAATAAATGATAAACATTAAAACATACACTGAAACATTAAACATTAAGATCAACAACCACATATTATGTTTCATTCAACTCATTCGTTTCATTACATTTAGGACATGACAGACATATTACATTAAGATCGTAAACTAGGTACATATGTATCAACAAACATTGACTCTAATTAACTATTAACAACTCAAAAAGATGATCAGTGACTCTTATTGATCATCGTTAACTCTATTTAATTATTAACAACTTAAAAGGATGATAAACTCTTATTGATCTTTGTTGACTCTAGTTAACCATCAACAACCCTAACTAACCATAATTTACTATAACCAATCATCACTGATCCTAACTAACCATTAGTGACCATGAACCGATCCTGCTTGACTGTCAATAACCATGATTATCTATTGAGGACCTACAACGATGATTAATAACTCTAATTGATTATTGACTCTAATTGAACATCAACGATCCTAATTGACCATAAATAAGTTAATTGATCATCCTCAACTGCAAGTAACCATCAATGATCATGATCATAACTAACTCTTAATTGGTTTTCATGGACCTTAGTAGCAGGTCAATAATGACCATCATTGACCATGAATTACCTTAATTGAAAAACAATGACTTCATTAGCCATTACTAGCCCAAAGGGCTAATAACGGTGCAATCAAAACCAAACACTTAGAGAATTTTGTGTTGCTAATAAAGGACTTCCGAAGCTAAGTGTGGAACTTTCGAAGACAAATGTAGTTCTTCCGAAGACAAGTTCAAGAACAACTTTCGAAGGAAAACTCCAACTTACGAAGACAAAGTCTTCTCTTCCGAAGTTCAAGACTTAGAAGATTTCAAGATGATGACTTCCGAAGTAGAAGTCTCCAAGCCTTGGAAGAAGTAAGTCTCTTCCGAAGTATAAATTGTCCTCGGAATAACTTGTTCTTCCGAACCAATTAATCTTCAGAAGACATTGCTATGAACCAGTGGACATAAGTATGATCCTTTTGATACTTCGTTGCAAACCTTTGATATACTGCATGGTGTTTTTTCAAAAGGCCATGTAGTTGATCATACTTTATTTCACTGTTCACTTTTATTAGTTAGTACAGTTACCAACTTTAGTTGGTGGCAAAAGGTAAGTCATGAACATGTCATGACTACCTAATCTTAGATAATACATTATCTAAGATCCTTTAACTATATCTTTTGTAGTATTTGTTGTAGTTGTAAGTTTGTAACTGGTATCAAAGTATATCCAGCTGTAAGTGATAGTATATATAGTTTCTCATTGTAACTTTTGGAATATGTTTGTAAGAGTCTTGTGATACTTTGAGTTGATAAGTAATATATACAAGTATCTTGAAAATTATTTCCTTGTATTTTTTGTTACTTAGTATATATTATCAACTCTTAAAATTATTTCCTTCGTCTATTACAAGGGTCGGCCCAACTTCTTTAGTTGTGATGCATTGGGATTGGGGCCCCCTAAAGATAACGGCCCCCATCTTTTAAAAAAATTTCTATACTAGGCTTTGGCCTTAGTATTTCAATAAACATAAAACTCAATTGCACAGAGCAAACCTACAGTCGCAGTAATGACCTGTTCATTAGTTGATTCAGTCATCACCATCATTCCATAAGTCCATTTGATTAAAAACTAGCAAAATTCTGCCCACCCTTGCATCTAAATTTTTATTTTTGAAGTTCTGAACGCCCGATCGGCTACCGGCACGATGGATGGTGGATCACCCGCAATCGGTAGTACTGCACTACTCTTGCTGAACCACTTATGCTACACCACTTCTGATCGACCATTCTGGGATTTCAACTGTAGCATTCTTTGCCTCTTTTTGTTCAAGGCAAGGTTAGTAATTATTATACAATATTTCTTTGATTTAGTATTTTGATTTACTACTTTGAAGGAAATTTATTATTTATTACTGATTGTTGATTATTTGCTAAATTACCTTTAGATTTAAGCTCCTTTTTTGAGTGTTTAGGCATTTAGATTTAGACAAATACGTCAATCTGGTGTTTAGATATAAGAAATTTGATATTTTCTTTTAAGGCTTCATTTTTTCTAGCTCGATTGAGGCCCCAAAAAACATTGAGCTGGCCCTGCCTATTACACAACCTTCTTCTCTCTCATCCTCAGAGAACATCTACAAATGAAACAAGCATATTTTAAATTACAAAGAAAAAAAACTATTTATACATGATGACTTCATGAGAAAAGTTTAAAAGGTTTTTGCATCATATAGGTTTTAGCCCCATGCACCATGTTTCGCTCCATGATGTTTTCGCATGGTCTTTAAGTTTCCGCATTACATGAAGTTTTCACGTGACTTGAAAAATTACGTCCTTTTAGATGTTTTCGTTTTTTTTCCTTTTCACTTGATTTTGTAATTAACTAAAGCTAAGTATTTATAATCCCTCCAATGGATTATGATATCAAGCTGAATTTGACTTGAGTCACATATATGAATCTGATCATCTGAAGCATTCTTCTCCTTATGTAAGATAAAATAATCTCATATTTTTAAAGTCAGAGTATCAAACAATATTGATTCTTCACTTAATTTAACCATACATTAATTGCCCTCATGATTAAGATATAACATAAGCCCATATTGTCAAGTTTCAATTTTCACGGACGACCCGAATCAAATGTTGTAAATATAGAATATTGAATTTGATCAAACATTACAAAAACTCATATTTAAGTACCAAACTTTGAATCATCCAGCATCTTCTAGGTTCATGCAAAAACTTGTTCTGAAATCCCTAAATACTAACAAGTTTTCGCATCTGGATCATTTTCTCACATTTTGCAAAGTTTTCATAAAATTTAAGATACTAGTCAAAGTTTTACATGGAAATTAAGTTTTCTCATGATGAAGTGTTTGGTTGAGAAAGTTTTTGCAAATTACGTTACTGCTATGAAGTTTTCGTAAATTTTGATTTGATTCGAAGTTTTTGCAAAATGCAGTTTTCTCGTGAAAACTTCAACCAAATTGAATTTTTGAGTTTGAATCACTACTACGATCAAAAAACTTCAATCAAATCGAATTTTTGAGTTTGAATCACTACTACGATCTCAATCTTCGTTTTCCACCATCTAAACTCAAAGATACGGAGCATAATGATTCAAATAATTTGTATAGCATGTAACAAAGCTAATTCTGTGTGTTCACCCTTGTTTCACCTTCTTCTCCTACGAAACTGATCCAAAATCAGTCATAACCTTCTGGTCTTTAATCTCTTCAACTTAACATCTTAAAACGGATGACCGCGGAATAAAAATTTATGTGTCAATAGTAACTCCTTTGCTCTGATACCAAATGTAAAGTCCTCACAACGATCGAATTCATAAAATATTACGTTTAATAAATAATTAAAATGGATATACGCATGTATGGTATCAGTCAACTTTAACAGACTCAATCAAATATTATTAACCAGATGATTACAATACCAAAGTAGTTTATGTCGTTTGAGCTTGATCCACTCAAAGTAAGCTTCCATCGGGCGTCATATCACACAACTCTTTTCCCTCTCACTCTCAAAACACCTTTACAAAATGAAAAACACATATAATAAAATCAAAGCAAAAAATAACTATTTATACATGATGGGTTTAATGAGAAAACTTTCAAAAGTTTTCGCATCATATAAGTTTTCGCCCCATATACCATGTTTTCATGTATGGTGTTTTCGCATGTTCTTCAAGTTTTGCATGACTTGAAATTTTATGTATTTTTAGATGTTTTTGCTTTCTTAAATTTTTATTTTTCATTTGATTTCGTAATCCATTCAAGCTATGTCCTTACATATCTTCAACAAATTAATGTGCGTTCAAGTCCCACAAAGTAGACAATAAATCGAGCTAAGAGTTCTTTTAGATGGTGTGTATGTTGTTGTTTAAAAAAATTAAAAGGACATTTCATACCAATATTTATGTTTTCTAAATAAATTCTTTTGATAATAAGGATACAAATATATAATTATATATACACGCATGATCAGTGGCGGAACCAGAAATATTTTTTAATGGGGTCACTATTGTTCGGTGTTTTGATTTGTAATGAAACAATATAAATTTTTCGGGTTGTCCGATCGGGTCGGGTCGGGTCAGAATATAACTAAATTGTATTGGAAATATTAACAAAAATACAATAGCAAAAGAAATCAAATAAAACTCACATTTTTATAATCGTTCTCTACATATCTTCATCTTTTTAAATGTTCCATTACATCTTCAATTGACACCTTAGCAAAAAGCTCATTTTCAATGTAACAAATACACTAATCATTCATGTATTCATCACTCATACAATTAAATATATCACACATATTATGAGTTGTAATGAACTAAAGAACCAATATAGTGAAATACCCAATTTAACAAACAAATTAACTACATCCTAGATTTCTAAATACCCAAATGAGTGACAAATCAACCAACAAGTTAACTACATCTAATTTTCACTTGGTTTCAATAAGAAAAGCACAAACAAGGTTCTAGGGTTTAAGTTTAACTACAAATTAACTACTATTAAAGTATTGATCACTAAGAAAAGCACAAATAAGGTTCTAGGGTTTAAATCTATATACTAAACACAAATCTAGATAGTAAACTCAATCAAACAAAATAACAAAAACTAAACACAAATCTAGATAATAAAGTCAATGAAAAGAAGTGTAAATCTAGCCATAAGCCATATATGGTTTAAAACATCTAATCTAAATTAAACAAACAAAGAAAGTTAGAATCTAACCTTGAAAGTGGAAATCCAAGCCAAATTAAACAACAACAGCAAATCAGCGATGATCGATGAATCAATGGATGAATGGCGATTGATGAGTGAGTGGGCGGTGGGGAGCCGGGAGGGTCAAAGCTAGCAACAACACTTCAACAACGAGCAACAACAATAAGCGATTGATGAGTGAATGGCCAGCAAGCACCAGCAACACTTCAACAGCGATGGTCGACGGTGGGGAGGCCAAAAAAGAATCGATATAGCAGCAACAACAATCAACGATGGGGAGGCTTACAAGTTCGGGTCGATGGTGAGGAAGCCAAAGAAGGAACGATACAGGCACATAAAAGCAACAACAATTAGGCCAGTGATGGATAGGCTTACAAATTAGGGTTAAATGTAATTAAGGGTAAAAAAGTAATTTTACTTATTAAAAAGGTGTTTAAAAATATGACCATTGCAAGGGTCGAACTCCAAACCTTAGGGATGCACAAGCGAGGACGAAGCTAGCGCGTTGATTGCCAGCAAACTAAGTCAAATTAGTTGTAATGTTTTGAATTTAATAATATTTAAGGGTTCACTTTCTGAAAAATTATGGGTTCATTCAATTTTTCGGTCTTATACAGTACACTACCCGCTCAAAAATCAATAGGGTCACTTGACCCGATTCTCGTACACCTAGTTCCACTCTGCGTATGATAGTTTACTTCGAAATAATTTTCCAACAATTCATAAAAAATAAAATTCACACTTTATATTATAAAAAATGTGTTTTGAAACTCAACCACTCCAAAAGAGTAGTGATAAAATCCAACTGATGGAAAATTTACTTTATTCTTTTACATTGAAATCGTTTTCTTTGTAAGAGATTATGTCATACGGAGATATGAAGATTTGGCTTTTTCATGTCTTTATTGAAAGAATTTATTCGATGTCATGAATAATAACGCCTTGAAAATATTCATCAGTGGAATAAGTTGAGCATTAGCAGGTTTTAACGCTTTTACTATAGTTTTTACTTTTGTCCAACTCGATCAAAATTGATTGATTTAATCGCTCGAAACAACTGGTCCTGTTTACAAAACAATATTGGCTTAAACTTAAACGTCGGGCATGTTTAGTTGTTTATAAATATGGTGTATAACTTTAAGTATGGAAGCATTATGTATTTTAATTTTCGTGCTTATAAATAAAAACATAAATTTAAAAGATTAATAGTCGGATTTTGTTGTAATTGTTTATTATGAAGGTGCATATATAACTATGATTTACTAGAAGCTGAACTCTTGAAAATTGATGTGAACGATGATGTGAGACTCATAGTCACACAAACTCATTACTAGTTTAACTTGAATTGAGGATTACTCCTTTTAACAATTTATTTTAACTTCTTGTCTAACATGAAGGCAGTGCGGAAACAATAAAAAAAAGGCTTAAATATTCTCAAAGGAAAAGTTGGTAGCCTCTTAATCATAATATCAAGTAACTAACTCTAAATTAATAAGAGGTAAAGTGTTTTTTTATTTACTTAAAAATCCACCTCTTAATAGTTTATAAAACATTTTAATATGTACGTTTCGAAACATGCTAGATGATTCAGAGATTACTTTTTATTTAGGCAGTCATTTTAACAGCTAAATGTAAGATTGTGAGACAACCTTTAAGCCTATTGCATCGTGTCACTATGATAAATATAGTCTATTTTGGTAGTTGGCCAAATCATAAAGTATAGAACTTACACTATATGATTGAAATTAAATGTAAGAATAAACATATGCATTTAACTGAAATGAATGAAAATTGTGAAATTAAAGAAACGTTAATGCTAAAATCAAGGCACCATATGATCGACCATTCGACCTCGGGTCTGGCAAGTAGGCCTGGTAATCCAGCTAGTCAAGGCTTTTCCATCTATTATTTATTGGTCTCATAACCTTGGCGTAGCCTAGGTTACTCCAACAATTGTTTTGTATCACTAAGTAACCAACCAAATATATTTGTCGTTATCATACTCGTTTATATCAACTAGAAATTAAGCTCGATTGTATGTAAAACTTATTGCACGTATTGATGTTGTGACATTGACATGGTTAATTAGATAAAAAAACATATTAAGTTATTGCAACTTGGATCTAGAGATCGCAACATAGATTGAATAAGGTTATATAACGGTATTACTGTTATTGGTTTAAGTTTTCACGATACCAACACACTACCGTTGATATAAATTATGATACCTACAAAAAATTATAGCAAAACGTCAAGAAAAATATTAAACACAATCTAAAATTATGGTTTTCTTTAAGAAAAATATTAGAATAGAAAGTTATTGAAGAAAGATCAGATTAGTAAAAAAGTAATTGTTTAAAAATGTATTTTATGTAAACCACAAAGAATAAATTTGAGACTTTAGAATGTTAATTAAGGTAAAGTTGAAAAAAAGTTGAGGGGTGAATGTGAAAATATTGTTGGTGGCTTTTGATTTGTTAAAGACGTTAGTAATTGAGGTATAGTAAATTATTGTGTAAATAAAGCAATAAGACGTGACCTCCAAAAATTCATTCGCACCATCCATTGTATATCTATATATGTTTGAAATATAAAAGGTAAATTTATAGTGACAAGCATCAAAAGGCCAAATTTACCATCAACGTATTAAAAAACCCAATAAACAAAAGAAAGGACAAGTCTTTTATCAAAAGCATAAATTTATCACTCTTCTTTTCTTTAATTTTTTTTATGTTGTATCGATTAGTAGGACATTTGCATTTATCACCCCAACATTGATAAATGGATGATTTTGGTATTTGACGTTGGAATTTTTACATACGAGATATATTATTAGGGAAGACATGAATAATATGTCAAAGGGTGCATAGAAGTTTAATATTGTAGACGTATGATAACTAGGATGAATAAGTAATAATAAAGTTAGAAAACTCGTATGTTTCTTGCCGACAAAGATTGTATATAATTGAGTTAGAAGTATGTGATCCTCGTTATGTAACACACACACACATGTATATATAACTTTAAATAAAAGGTATTACATCGTTATGTAACATATATAACTTTAAATAAAAGATATTACATGGATGTTCGAGTTGTCGTTCTATAAATTTTTTATATATACTCATCCTTTCTAATGGTTTGTATTTCACCGTACAAAACCAATATTAATACTAAAAATATTTTTCTGATATGCTTGAAACTATATAATTATTGGTTTAGTTTTATCCGATGATAACTAAATTCATTTTAATAGTCAAAGGCAAATTGGATTTTAATAATTCAAACTATTATCTATTGTCTGATAATAATTTATACTAATAATTTGGCCAGTAACATTTTCAACTTTCACTTTTATAACCAAAAATAGTCCAAGTGACATAATTTTTAATTTTTTACACTCGATCTGTATATATTATAATCTCAATGTAGCTTGTATGTTTATTCATTTCGTTCATAATTATTGTTGTGAACCAAATCAAATCCAAATCAAACATAAAAAATTTGAAAATTATGTCATTGGAACTATATATTGTTGGTTATAAAAATGATAGTTGAGAGTGTTACCGGCTATATTGATAATATGAATTATTATCGTTCAAAAGTTAATAGTTTGAATTATTAAAATCTGATTTGTCAAAATTAAATTACAAATTCATCATTTTTATACATTTTGAGAAGAACTTTACCTCTTTAATCATGCTTGAAAGTTAGAAAGACAAAAACATGATATGATATGACTCGTTTGGACCCCAAGTATCACGTATGCATGACTAATTTGCTACAGTATGTGGACGTGTGGCTATATTAACACATTTAATTATGTCATAATTGGTCCCTCACTTTTGTTAAGTTACAACTTCCACCTTAATTCATATAGTACCAATGTACCATAGTGGACCTTTGACATTAAAGGATTTCATGTGCTCTCATGTTGCAATTCATCCATCATTTTTAAAGAATTGATGTGTTACTACATCTATATAGTTGTAAAGCTACGGCTTTCACAAACTTGTTAGTTGTTCATAATCAACTCATTTTCTGTCTCTTTCTTTGTTGAAATTAATGAAATTCAATCAGTTATTTTATTTAAAAAAACTGAAATAATAAACAGGGGTTATGCAATAAATACTCTATAATTGAGAGGAAAATGATTATGATTTATGAGAAATAATTAGCTTAAGGGTCAATTTATTGTGACAAGTAATGGATGGATGAGAGATGTCAAATCTATACTTATTAATAAAACAATAACTTTAATGCCACATGACGTTTTCTTAAGCCTCTATTTTTTTTAATTCCCGCTTAAATATGTATTTGTTCTTAGTGTTAGTGTAGATTCATTTGACTAAAAGTTAACTTATATACAAAAGATATTTAAGGAAAATTTAGAAATTTAACTCTAAATTAAAGCACATCTTTTATTTGGAAATTAAATCATACCCTATATTTTTTTCTTTTTTCAAATAATTAATCAATAAAAATTATATAAATCATTTATGATTTTCATCTATAAAATTGGTTCCTTGATTGTGTTTTTCCATTAAATACTCGATTTATATTCAAATCTTGACAAAAGTTACGGATATTTTTAATCGACTCCTCTCCAGTTTGAAGGAATTTATAGGCATCTTTTTTTGAAAATAAAGTCATACTCGATATTAAAATATTTCTCAATCATCCCAGGTTTACGACCATCGCGATTTGTTTTTATAAAGTCTGATAATATCGCATTCGAGAGACTTCATTTACGTTTTTATTTTGGCTTCAGTTTTATCAAATTTTCTTCAACAAAAGGTATTTATTTTTTGTTATACTTTTGAACTTTTATCATCTGTGATTATGATTTAACCTATCATTGTCTACAATTGTGATTTTGGATTAATATTATTTTACTTTAATTTTTTTAAAGATAATATACTTCACAAATCAATCTATAAAGAGATATATAAGTTTTTACTTTTTAAACTTTTTATTTTCTTTTATGTGTACTGTCATATTATTATTATTATTATATTATTATTATTATTATTATTATTATTATTATTATTATTATTATTATTATTATTATTATGTTTGATAGGAGTTCGTTTGATATGTACAAATTATTTTGATGTATTTGAAAGTAATATTGACAATCATATATTTATTCCACGGTTGGTTTTGACACCTTTAGTCAAAAGAATTTCTTTTAAATTTTAAAGAAGACATTTGTTGTTATCAGTGTGTTATGCAATGAAAATAAAACAATAGCCAATGATAATCGATATCCAAAGTTAGTTTGTTTTTAAATATGGATAATGATCAGCTCTATGTTGCAATATCTAGAGTTAAAAGTAGATAAACGTTAAAATTATTAATATTAGATAATGATGGAAAAATAACCAACAAAACACTAAATACTGTATACAAATAATTTTTTGGATGTTTATGAATTTGAAATATTGTTTTTCATATTCAATGTCATTTGTTTATTAGTTAAAGTTCTTATTTATAAATTTATTTCATTCCATATTATACAATATTTAGATGTATAAATATTAATAGAGAAAACCTACTAATGTTAGATATAGCTAACGTTAAAAATTATACATAAAAGTTAATATACAAAATATTATTAACAACAATATAACTTACACATATTTTTAAACAACAACAATATTTTTTTATTAAACCTGTGTGTTACACGAGACTTTATCCTAGTATTCAAATAAAAAACATGTTACATGTGGTTTTCTATTGGTTGTTAAACCACATATATATTACATGTATATTATTTAATTCGGACAATTTTATATCTTATCTATCTGACAATAAAAAAATAAAATGATATGCATGCAAGGAGACACACCAAATCCAAATTAAAACACCTACTAATGTAGATGGTGCATATAGGTTTCAAACTTCAAAGATGGTTCTAGTTGAGGAAGAACTAACACTTTTAAAACCCAGAACCCATCTTCTACGCAGGTACCATCAAAATTAATATTTTTACACCTTAAGTCCATTGACAATTTTACCAACCAAACGGATACAAATTTGATTAGAAATAATTCAAATTCTCTTAAGTTCTAATTTCTTTGAAATATTTCAATTTCTGCATAAACGTTATGTGGAACAAGCAACCCTTTAGTTAGAATAAATAGTCTCGTAAGTAAATTATAACAAAAGCAGCATTGACTCCATCATCTTGATAGCAAATATGGTGTTAGCGGGTACATAGTGGCAATCGGTAGTTTTGGAACATGGAGAAGGTCCACAGGTTTATGTTTCAATTTAGCTCTGCACAAACTCCTTTTCAGATGAAGTATTCCCCAACTATAAATATGGGTCGCATTAGGACTTGAGATAGCATGTGTGCATTTTTCTCTCATGTGTACACATTTCCATGTTACGGTTAACTAACATTTCTTCTCTTAGATTATAAAAGCTGAAAATTTAATTTAATTTATTTATAACCAAATAATACAACGAGCTTGTCTGTCTGATAATGATTATATATGTTGCTTGAAATGAAAGTGTTTATCAACTATGAGCAATCACATGCCAAGTAGTTTTCACGATCTGCAAGCATAAATAACCATGAAGTTTTCGATTACTAAAATTGGAAATAAATAGCATAAGGCTTTTTTATGGTTGTATGAGGTTCATGATGTAATAGTTGGAAATATAATGTAATATATATGTAAAATTTTGAAATGTAATGTATATATTTCTGATATATAAGGATTTTATGTATGTGTGTATGATCTTGATGGATATAATCTAATTCATCTTATGTAAGCTTGTGTAGCAGTCATTTGATATTATAAAATTCTATATATTTGAATGATAGATATTTGAGAGAGAGAGAGAGAGGACCCATCAAAAGGCTTGGGGCATAGGAACACCAAACTTATTATATGGACATCCATATTTCTCTATCCGTCATTATGTATCTTATGTATGTAAAGAAAGAGATAGAGAGAATAACAGAATAATGGGTGTACCTATATGTGACACCCTACATCAATCCCACAATGGTTGTGGACATGAGAGATTCATGGTTCATAAGGAATGCCCTACCTCTAATATCTTCAACGTGTTTTGAGTGTATTGACTGTGGATGAGACGAGACCTCCATAGTTAATCGTGCTCAGGTGGCAGCAATACAGGGATGGGTGAACTCCCAATGAAGTTTTCACCGGGGTAACCAAAAGCAAATTCGTGAGCTCCTCGTGGGCAAACCAAACAATATTGGCGATACGATAGGTCGGGTGTTAAAGAATGGTATCAGAACTAGGTTGTGTCGTTTAGGATGTGAGACATACCTCACCAAGGATGGTGACTTTTTGGGCTCATCGAGGACGATAAGTCCAAAAATGGGTGATTGTGACACCCTATAACAATCCCACATCAACCGTGGACAGGAGAGATTTCTAGTTTATAACGAATGCCCTACCTATAATATCATCAACGTGTTTTGGGCATATTGGATATGGATGAGAGGAGAACTCTAGAGTTTAGTGTGCTTAGGTGCCAGCAATACAGGGATGGGTGACCTTCCTGGGAAGTTTTCATCGGGGCAACCAAAAGCAAATTCGTGAGCTTCTCGTGAGCAAAGCGGATAATATTAGTGATACGAGATGTCAGGTGTTACTGAAAATATTGGTGGTATGAATGGTCAGATGTTACAGTATAACAAACCTTTGTGCGGGTCTAAGTGTGAAAGATCGGGGCATCTTGTATTTGAAGGCCCACGATCGTAGGGGGCTTTACTAAAATGGTTATAACTTGCGCTAAAAGTCTTTGTTTTGGCTTGCGACTGTCAAAACGACCGTTGGATTGAATCATCGTTCCGGCTAAAAAACAACTTATTTTATGAGTTATTTTACTTTTGTCATATATTTAGTTCTTTTTGGACTTTGTCTATGGCCGGTTTATGTTTTGAGACCCGTTTGACTTTTGGTTTCTTTTGTATACTCATACAATCTTTGGGAGATAAGCATTTTTAAAGTTTATAAAAAATCATGTTTCTTCCTATAATAAGAGTGTGTTAATGTGTAATTATCTTAATTATCAGTATTCTTCGTGAATCAATGATAGTTAGAAGAACTGTTTTTTGATATTTTATGTATCAATAGGTTCAATTGGTTATTTTTTGCTTTCATCAAAATCAAGGTTAAAACACCTATTAATCTAGATAGTGCATATAGCTAAATCCATGTTAAAACACTTATTAATATAGATAGTACATCAAAATCCATTAAAAGTAGTTTGAATTTAGCACAAAGTCAAGAAGGAACTAATAATTTGCATAGCTATTCTTTTTAATTTATATAGCTAATAGAGTAGGTATAATTTTTTTAAGATTGAATGGTTAATTTTTTTACCTTCTAGAAAATTAGAATCATGTAAAAAAATTTATTATGATTTCACAAAATTGTTGGTTAGTAATATTAATGAGAAGGGCTCAATCCATGGTTTGTGTGCCTATGGGAGAGAACAAGTCCTTCTATGTTGATGTGGATCTCCACAAAGGGTCTACGTTGAGCCTATTCATGTTTGCTACAGTCCTAGATGAGCTATCACGGTCGATGAAAGGAAAGTTTTGCAGTGTATGTGTTTTTGCAGATGATATAGTCCTAGTTGATAAGAGTAAAAGGGTTTTGAATATGCGGGTAAAAGAATAGCGAGTAGTTTCAGAGAGCAAAAGACTACGAATCAGTCGCTCAAAGATGAAGTACCTTTATTGTGACTATAGTGCAATAATCGATGATGATAACACTAAGATCACTGAAAGGCCAAATAGTATCAGATGCAACGAAGTTCAAATATTTAGGATTGTATATACAGGGTGATGGAGAAATAGATATTGACTTTACTAATAGATTGTTATAATTGGAACTTTCTGACTAGATTAAAGGGGAAATTGTATGGAGTTTTTTACACTTGTCTATGCTATATGGAGACACACTATTGGACGATTAAAGGCACCCAACTGCATAAAATAGAAGTAGAAAAGATAAGGATGTTGTGATGCATATGCAAGCACACAATGCTAGCTCGATAAAAAATGAGATTTTTAACGTAAGTAAAGAGTACTTAGTATGACAGATAAGATTAAAAATAGAATATTAATATAATTTGGACATATGAAGAGAAGACAAACAACAATGTTGGTTAGAGTAGTAGAGACCTTAAATGTCAAAAGGAGTAAAGGTAGACCAAATTGACTTAAAAAATCTTAGACAATTATGTTGAGACATATTATTAAAGTTATGAACGTGTATGAAAGTGTTTAGATGTATCTTATATGGGTCGTAGCTAGTAGTCTCAATATGTTAGTAATCGATTTATTATTATAATTTGTTTAGTGTAATTGTTTATTTCTTCTGGATCATTGTATATTGTTGTCCAGTTTCTACTTCTTGCTATCAATTGTATGGCAAGTAATTATGAATCATTGTATGCTTTGTGTTTCTTTTCATGTTTGATTTTATAGTATTCTTTTGCATATTTGATTTTTTAGTATGTGTTGCATGATTGAGTACTACTAGTGTATGCTTATTGTGTGTACTGTATGTTGATAGTCTTACCATGCATGGTGTTCTCTTCTTATCAGGTGAATTGATCTTATTGTGAGCACGATCTTATTATGAGCATTCCTTATTGGGTTTTTTTTACATTTCACTCTCTGTCGTTAGTAGTTTTATTATTGATGTAATATATTGTGTATGATCATGGTTTTACATAATGATAACCATGTTTTTTAAGTGTATTTAAAGTTTTATTCCTCAAAACTCCCTCAACTTTCATTAGTTGTTCAAGTCTTATAAGATCTTCTTAAATGTTAATTTTTCTTAACAATAAGTGAAGCAAACAAAACATATATAAATAATGGTTACTATTTAATCATTTTTATTTGTAGTTGACTTAACTTGAACAATCATGAAAACTTGTTATTGTTTATTGAATTTTTTTATCACTATTGCCCGGTTAACGTCTCTCTTGCTCATTTTGCCTTAGGTCACCTACTCGTGACATTAGTTGTGTACTTTTCATAAGAATGAGTGCAAGACTACTACGTGACATATCCTGATTAATTCGACAACCTCAAGTCAAGGCATTTTTCATATCTAAACTGCATCAATTCACTTACTCGTGACATTATCTATGACAATAAGATTGTCAAATTTGTACGACCGTGCTCTAGCCCTCAATAAAAGTGTGACTTTGATTTAGAACTTATGTGGCCTATATATATTGTGTGTGTGTGTGTCAACTATGACCAAGCTTATTTCTATTATTGTAATTTTTGGATTATTATTTGGCACAAGTTTTTAGTGTGAGGTCTTAGGAATCGGGAACGTGGATGATAGTAATTGAAGTCGTTTATTTAGCAATTGGATTTTAGAAATTTTACAAAAAACAAAAAGACAAAGAAATGGTTATTGAAATCCGACATGTCTAATGTTTAACACAGGCTCATATAAACGTTATAAAACTACATATATATAATGACAACATATTAACATTTTAAGTAACACAATTTAATTTCGTTTAGTATAGTGATTATATATATAATTTGATTTGATCATTCATTCTTTAATAATATGTTTCAACATACTATTATATGGGATCATGTCCGTAGAGAGATGAAACTTTAGCAAATGTTAATACTTCAAGGACCAATGTAACAACAAGTCGTCTAGTGTAGCTAACGAATCCCCGGTTTCAAATTCGTAGTCACATTCAGGAAAATATCGGATTTTGAATTGGACTTTGATGAATTTTAATCGGAAATAAGTGCAAGGAGTACGTGGGTGAAGGAAAATAGCAGGGATCGAGCTAGATGGAGAATTGATTGGTGATTGATGGTAGATTGAGTTTGGCTACCATATGTCAAGCTAGACGGACGATTTCGCCGCCAAAGAGGAGCTCTCACCGGAGGAGATCGAGCAGTGATCCGGTTGCATTCGTTGAGTCTCCTTCGGAATTCAAATGGAGTGGGTGGGTCGACACTCAAATGGGGTCACATGATGAGTTTGTGTAATTAACTCTTTTTCAAAATGAAATCAAATAAAAAACTATTTTGATAAATACTTTTTAAATAATCCATTATGGTTAAAAAATCTCGAAAAAGACAAGGGTGATGGTGCCGTTCTTCTCTTATAATAGCTTTGCATTATTGTAATCCACCTCCTTGTTAAGTTGTGTTTTTAGCTATAGAGTAACTTAACTACCCACGTGTTATACAGGTTGAAAAAATTAAAGTAAATATAATAAAAATATAATTTATCAATTACTTTTAATAAATTTGTAATATATACACATGTGCTTATAGATAAATAGATCCGTATACATGTAAATTACATAAAATAATTAAATACATAGAAAAATAATATTAATGTTTACAAATCTCTAAAATATTTTTTGTATACAAATCTTCAATCAGATTTTATTAACACTTTCTCAAACTTAAAAAACCATCTAATTATAATATTCTCCTGTATTATAAAAGTAAAAATTAAAAAATAAGTTTTATAAAATAAATTTCAAAAATATATGTATTAGATAAGTGTTCACTAATTTCTTTATATATTTTAGAATGTCAAAACAAATCTTTCTTTTGTTTTACTCTTTATCTTATTGGATTGATCCGCTTTTAGCAATCCAAAAAATAAAATTTTTGAGGGTGAATTTTACTTTTTCAATTTCTATTTCATTTCTATCATTAGTTCATAACTTTTTCGAATAGATGAATTGGTCTCTGGCTAGATAACAACTCGATTAGTTGAACAATAAAAAAATGGTTTTGATGCATGTAAAAAGTAGTTATATAATGGTATATAATGCGCGAAAATATTATATGATATTGTTAAATATAAACCATTTTTAAATCTTAATTTATAACCTAAAATTTTAGATTGATTATTATATTAGAATTTAATTTTCATATTCAAATTGTTAGTTTTTAAATTTTAAATTTTAACTAATTTAGTAAAGTTATTTTTAATAAAAATTTTATTGAATATTATATTAATATAAAATTTAAAGTTTCTAAATTTACCCTTCAATCATATGTTTAAATTCTAAGTTTAAAATCTTGTTTAATTAGACATTAATACTATTTAAATAGCATACACAACTTTCGTTTTATAACCATATATTACTAATATAATGTCATGTATCAATTGTATGTTATGAAAATGTCATGTGGCAATACAATGCTTCAAATTGTGCCACATGGCTAAATCTTTTTCATTTATTATATACTAGTTTTAGTGAACCCGTGTATTACACGGGTCGAATAAATAAAATATTAAATAGAATAAAAATTTATTAATTATTAAATAATATGTGATTTAAATTATGTATGATTAAGTACTATAAGTAATAAAACAATGATATCACTTTTTTTAAAAATTTGTTTTTATACTTTCTTTATTTTTCTAAAAAATAAATCAAACATTTCGTTTTAAAACAAAACATATTAAAATCTATCATTTTTAAAATATTTCATGTTTAAAAAAAAGTATGATGTACTTTCTAAATAACTTTATTTTTATATAAATTTGTTTCTCTAGAAACAAACATTAATAAAAAGATCTATTTCTTAATCTTTTAAAAATAGTTGATAATAATAAAAATAAAATTAAATACCATAATTAATAATTAATTGAGTCATTTAATAGGAGAGAGAATATGAGAATATTTTATTAAGATTATATGTAATGTTGACATGTGTCATCTCTGATTATCATTTTATGTTATGTAACATCTTTAGTTATCCTTTTATTATAATAAAAAGATAAAGACTAGCCTAAATACTCGTATAACACACGGGTTCAATCTAAAAATATTATTATTATTTAAAAAAGTTCGTAAGTTATAATATTGTTGATAATACTTTGTATATTGACTTTTATTTATAATTTTTAACATTAGCTACATCTAATATTAGTAAGTTTTCTATATTAATATTTAAACGTCTAAATAGTATATAATATGAAATGGAATAAACTTATAAATAAGAACTTTAAGTAATAAACAAATTAAATTAAACATGAAAAGAAATATTTCAAATTCATAACATCTGAAATTTTATTTGGTATACAACATTTAATATTTTGTTGGTGATTTTCACATCATTATCTAATATTAAAAATGAAAACTTTGGATAGTGATTATCATTTGCTTTTGTTTATTGTTATTACAAAACACACTATTAACATGACTATCTTTTTTTTAAATTTAAAAAAAAATCATGTTGTCTTAAGATGTCAAAGTCAACCGTGAAATAAAAGTATGATTTTCAATATTGTTTTCTAATACATCAAAATGATTTCATACACATCAAACGAATTATAATCAAACATAATAATAATATGACAATACACATAAAAAATAAAGAAGTTTAAAAAGTAAAAACACGTAATTACATCTTTACAGATGGATTTGAAGTGGATCACCTTCAAATAAAAATATAAAATTAATATAATATTAATAAAAAAACACAATTGTATACAATGAAAGGTTAAATCATAATTGTAAAGGATGAAATCTCAAATACATACACAAACACACACAAACACACACAAACACACACACACACACGCACACACACACACACACACACATATATATATATATTGTTGAAGAAAATTTGATAAAACCAAAGCCAAAATGAGAACGTTGATAAAGTTTTTCGAATGCGATATCATCAGATTTTATAAAGACAGATCGCGAGAGTCGTAAAACTGAGATAGTTGAGAAATATTTTAAAATAGGGTATGATTTTATTTTCAAAAAAAGATACCCATGAATTCCTTTAAATTGGATAGGTGTAAGGCCCCGTTCCCGGGACGCTTACAGTTGGATCCTCATCGCACATAAAACATATAATTACATTTGCCTTACGAAAATATTGCAACGGAAACAAAAAAAATAACTTTTCATATCATTACATATGCTTTTGCAAGTTAATACAAGCGTTCATTTCAAAACATCATTCATTCGCATTACAATGCAAAAACATTAACAAAAGAATGTCATCCAAAAGAGCTGAGTAGCCACCTCGTGCCATCCTCAGCAACGTTTACCTGTCAACTGAAAACGTATAAAAGTCAGTGTCGCTGATTGAGTTCTAGTTTTATAATAAAACATACATTTCAATCGTTAAAACTATTCTTTACTTTCTTTCAGAATCAAACTGTACTTTTCATTCGTTCGTGATCATACATCATACGTACATACGGATAATATCAATATTATCTTCCATTACATTCGTTAACTTCGTCCATTTTATACGTTCGTCCTTTCGAGTCTGTTGCGACAACAGGGTCGCTCACCTCATTAACAATCACAACAATTTGCACGCTATCCGAGTATGTTGCAACCATAGGGTTGCTCACCCCAATTGCCACTTTCAATGATAGCACGCTATCCGTGTCTGTTACAACCATAGGGTCGCTCACCTCATGGCAACTTCATGATAGCTCGCTATCCGAGTCTGTTGCACCCATAGGGTCGCTCACCCCAATTGCCACTTTCAATGATAGCACGCTATCCGAGTTTGTTGCAACCATAGAGTTGCTCATCTCATGGAAACTTCACGATAGCACGCTGCCCGAGTCTGTTGCAACAACTGGGTTGCTCACCTCAAATATGTGCTTGCAAGCCTTTCTTTCGTTTATTCATCATTCAATAATGCATGCATTCTTACTTCGTGTTCCTCTTTTATTATATTTCACTTTACGTTACATAATACTTTATTCGTTCATTCATTAACATGATACATAAAGCCACAAGAAAGATAAACATACATCATCATAAGGAACATATCATACAATCATACATAACCACCAATCATACATCACATCATACATCACATCATCACAACATAAATGACTTCAAAAGTCAACTTTCATAGCCCCCGGGAACCTCCCAAGTCAAAGCCTACATTACACTTTTTCCCCGAAAATCAGAAAATATTCTAAGTCCTTAGGCGCATGGGCACTATGCAGGCGCATGGGGAACACTTAGGCGCATGGGCAACTTTCAGGCGCATGAGCACTATGCAGGCGCATGGGGAACACTTAGGCGCATGGGCACTATGCAGGCGCATGAGTTCCTAGGCGTATGAGAATCCTGGACGTCTGGACACTTAGGGGGTGTTTCATATCGGCTAACTCGGTCAACGGCTCAGCCCGTTTGATACGCGGTTCATTTCAGCTGACCGGGTCCAAGATGGCTGACCCAGACCTGAAAATTAAAAAGGCTGACCCGGCTAACCCACCCACGGCGACCACCTGCGCGACTGCGACCAGCCACAACGACAACCTGTGCGACCACCTACGGCAACCGCGACCACCTACGCGACCACCCACGACGACCGCGACCAGGGCTGTGGTGGTGAAATTCGATATCGAAAGCGATTGCGGTGGTGGTGGTGGAAAGTGGTAGTTTGAATAGGGTGGAGATTGAAGATGAGGGTGAGGGTTTGAGAAGGCGGATGAGGGCCGCCATTGGTGGGTTTTGTTGAGGAATTGCAGAAAGATTTGGGGGTTGAAGGTGAAGAAGTCAACAAGCAGAGGACGTATGGAAGAGAATATGAGAAAGAGATCCCCAATTCCAGAGGCATATTCTTGGAACTCAAATACTCAAATATTATAAGTAAGTTTATTTAAAACGATCAAAATCTGAATCTTATATATATATATATATATTTATCATTTCATACTCAACTAGCAGAGAAATTTAATAGAAGTGTATACAGTGGTTATTTTTCTCATTCAGCAGAGTCAGTAAGATACTAAATCAAACAGCCAAGTTTCAGTCAGATGCAGACTCAATCAGAACCTCTTACTGGGTCAGCTTCTGACTTAGTCAGATCTTACTCAGTCAGTGCAATCAAACAGCCTCTTAGTCAATTTCAGCCCAATTCTAGGCGCATAGGTACTATTCAGGCGTATGAACTTAGGCGAATAGGCTAATCAGTCGCATGGACACTTAGACGCATGGACCACTTGGGCGCATGGGCACTATTGGGGTGCATGGCCCTACACTTAGTCATCCGACTAATATTTCTAGGCGTATGGACCACTGTTCAGGCGCATGGGCTATACTTAAATATTTCTAAGGCAAATTCAGGCGCATGAGCCTTATCTAGGTGCATGAACTCCCTGTAAAGCATATTTTTAGGATGTTTTCAAACCCAATCATCAAACCCATCTGTTTTAAGCTTACCAAAGCTATTCTAAACATGAAAAACCTATAAGCATCTAAGAATCATCATCCAACATGCATAAAACATACGGGCATACATACTCAAACATTGTAAAAATCATTTAAATATACTTTCAGCCCCAAAGATGTTTAAAAACAAGTAGAAACCGGGGTCTAGAACTCACTTGGTGCAACTTGGGTGTATCTTCCTTCTAACCCTTTTGCAAATGAGTTTAAACACCTAAAATCCCCACCAAACACACACACCCGAACACACACAAACATAAAAGCGTAAACCTGAGACCAAAACCTAACACAAAGACTTAAAAACCACGAATTCATACCTTAAATTTGACCTTCTTCGTCTTTTTCTTCTTCTTCCGAGAGTTTCTGCTCTCTCTCTCTCTCAATCCAAGTGAAAAGTGATGTGAAGGGGAGGGTGGGCGGCCATGCCCACCTTTACACCAACTTTTGAAAGATTTTGTCCTTTTAGACACTTTTAGTCCCTCCACTTGGACTTTATTGCTTTTCTTTTATTAATTCTCCATTTCTTTTCCTTTTTAAAATAACCAGGTGTTACAATAGGAGTCGATGAAAAAAATACTGTAACTTTTGTCAAAACGAAAATATAAACTGAGTATTTAATAGGAATACATAATCAAAGAATCGATTTCATAGATAAAGAAAATTATAAATGATTTCTATAGTTTTTGTTAATAAATTATTTGAAGAAAAAAGAAATATCGGGCATGAGTTAATTTCCAAAAAAAGATGTGCTATAATTTAGGGTTAAATTTCTAATTTTTTTTAAATATCTCTTGTATCAAAAGTTGACTTTTACCCAAATGAACCTAGACTAACATTAAGAACATATATGTATTTAAGCTGAAATTAGAAAATAGAGGCTTAAAAAATGACATGTGTTAGTAAAGTTATTATTTTATTAATAAGTATAGATTTTACTAAAACAAGTTTTCTAAAACCAAATGTCATTTTCTTAACTCACCTTTTTGCCACTTGTCATATTAATAGACATCATCACTTTATCTTTACAAATTGTTATTATAGTAATTTAAACAATTAAACTAATTATATCTTTTATTAAAGATTAATTTTATTAATTACAATATTTCTCTCTCTCATCTTATTTTTTTAAAACAATGTATCCTTTTAAAATTAGATTTATTAAGAAAATAAAAAATCACATTTGTAATGAAAATAGAACTAGTAATAAAAAAAATTTATACAATATAAAATTTTCAAAAACACTAAACCTTTTTTGAAACAAAATATTTTAAATCTGACTTTTTTCAAACAAAATTATAAAAAATGTGAACTTTACTTAAAACAATCTTATTAAAAAAACCAGAATAATTACAAACTAAAGTTTTTGATAAAAAAGATTTTCATAAAAAAATTCTTTTATAAAAGAATCTTAATACAAATGTTTAAAAGTATAAATATTTAAATAAGATAGTTAAAAAATAATGTAATGTTTTATTTTGTTGAGTTATTTTGTATATAAAATTCATATCTTAATATCGTAATGTAAATCTTTGTGTTTATTACTAATTATAATTTGTTTAATAAATGAGTTTCTAGCATATCTATCTATATATATATCTGTCTGTTTGTCTATCAATCTTTCTATAATAAGAAAAAAATAAGATAATACATGAAACAATCGTAAGCCTCATCATACTAACTTTCTACTTTCTTTCTACTCTTAAAACAAATATTAAATACTATTAATATTACTCATACCATTTTCAAATTAAAAAACTGTTTTGAATTAAAAACATACTTTTTAAAAACAAAAAAAGCAACAAATTTAAAAAAAACCATTTTACTTAATACAAAATGTTTAAAAGCCATAAATATTTTATAAAACAAAAGTTTAAGAAAATATATTATTGTTTATTTACTTAAAGTAAGTATATAATCATATTTTATCTTTAAGCATAGTTTTATAATTTATAATTCTTTTACTACTTATTTAATGATTTATTTATTCAACCCGTGTAATATACGGGGTACTAATCTAGTTTTACAAAATATTTTTTTGAACAGCAAAGAAATATTATTCCACCAAATAGACTAGCAAGATGCTAGAACCATAAAAAACATAAGGTTTAGATGTTAAAATTACACCAACTATTCCAATCTAGGTTTAACTTTGCCTTATTATTAATTCATAGTTTTGCAATATATATGATGTTCATAAAAAAGTTACAAGTATACATTACTAGGCGCATTTATTGTTATAAAAGGTTAGCATTAAAATGTAACTAATTGAATTTATTGTTTTAAATTAGTAAAATAAATATTTATATGAATAGTTTTAAATAGCTTATGATAAAGTGTTACTTGTAGTTGAACGAAAGACTAGAAAGTAATTACTCCCAAATTTGACTCCAACTAAAAAAAAAGTTATTGCCGCCATCAATGATCACATTTATTGATCGAGTTGGCAACGTTTGGTGGAACTTGTAAAAGATATTGATTCTTAATTTTAGACTAGCAAGTTTATCCGTGTTTTGCTGAGGACTTGTCACCTATAGCCTACATCAAACTCACCATTAATCTGCAATAATGAGAACGCTTTCCTACTTGGTACTGTGTTTTTAATTTATAAAACATTGACTAACTTATGAGCGGCAAATTTCTATGTTGTATTTGCTAATAAATGTAAGAGGAAACATGGTGGAGAAAAAGAAACTTCATAGTCTCGCTGAGCAATAAATTAAATTAAAACAACATAATTTTATCTATAAAGGTGAAATATCAACATACTTATATTATTTAAAAGAATCAAAGTTTGCACACTTTTTTAACAAATCCATCCTTTGCATATGGCTCTAACAACATCACCAAGAACAAACTTTTTCAGACAGAAAACAGATTCGTACCAAGTAACTCAAAAAGTTAACCAACCCAACAAATTCAAGCTTCTAATAATCTACTAAAAGATCAATATGTACTTAAACCTAAGTCTGTTACAAGCTAAAACCATGTACCTATGTGGACACATTGAAATGAAAAGTAAACTTTGCTCTTAACACAAAGCTAGAGTATACCATAATTAGAGCAAATAAAAAGTTCAACCAAACTATTCAACTAAACATGCAAATAATCAAAGAACGAAATCTATTTCCTTTAGAAGTCATTCTAAGATCTTGATACAACAAAAGACTTAGATATAACCCAATTAACTTCATTCAGTTGGAACCTATGTCTCTTTTGGACTAAAACATGAATGGAAAACCATAAATGAATATGAAACCTATGTCAAAACCATACCTGGCCCTCTTTGTAGTATCATGTCTTATTAAGCTTTCAATTCCAAAATGACCTAAGTAATTTGCTAAGACGTATCTTTTTTTGTACATGTCAGCTTGACGATATTGATTGTCCAATATTGATTTCATGAGCTTCAATATATTCATTATGCATAAACCTAATCAGATCCAGTACTTATAATATAAAGTTGCTCCTAACCTCCATTATTTATAAAATAATGCCACTCCCAACCTACTTGTGTTCACACAATACCCTATGAACATACTCCTGATATGAATCTCATATTTTCAAAACTAAAAAACTAAGTAATAATATATATTTCAAAAAATATATGAATAGGTGAATAGCAATATCAGAATAAGTAATTTAGTAAATAAATCACACAAATGAAAAAAAAGCAACCTGTAATTCAAAAGTCCCCAAAGTTAAAAAAAACCAACATGGAAATGTGATCAAACAAAGGAACAGATTTTAATTAAGAAATCAAAATTACACCAAACCATCATGTAATTTTTTAAAAAAAATGAGGGCTTATTTACTGTATGAAACTAACCTGTTAATCCTACACAAGCTGATGAGAATTTTTAGCAGTAAACATTAACAAAAGATGACAACAAATAATATAGGTAAAACGTTCTTAACCAGAGATATGTTTATGTGCGTGTGTATAACAACACCATGAATATCTTGTCTTGTGCCTCTAGTAACTTTCCCTTCACTTCTAGTGTTTTGATATGAACACCAACTACAGAAACATACCACTAAATCAGTATACAACTAATAAATATTAATATATTATGGTATGTTAACCAAAGATACTAACTTTGCACTAAAAAACAACTTGGCAAACTGCATTCTTTTCATCAATTAACTGCTTGCAAACCTTGCATAAACTAACTTTGTAAATACTGAATCGATTACAAACCTTGCATAAATAAATATTTTTCAAAATTGGACTGGCGAACAGATAAGATGATGTCCCCATTAATGTGTATTCATCTGCTTAGAACCAATAACTCTTGTTAATTGGTTATATATGGTGTTTTTTTATCACAACACAAGGTGATTGTTAATTGCTTTCAAGAAGAACATGCTACATGTCCCAACAATTATAGTAAGATAATACAAAGACCATCAACCATGGCTAAAGTTGTTGGATGTGGTTACCAATAGTAGGAAATGTTATAACAACAGTGATTTAATGTTTTAGATCTTACTTTTTATTGAAGACCATTTGAATGTGTTGTTTATCACAGGACCATGTTACTATTAAATGCTTACAATAACAACATGCTACATGTTAGAGGGGGTATAATAACACAATAGAAACCCTATCAATTATGGCTAAAGATGTAGGATTTGGTCACCTATACCAGGAATGTTAGGCTTGGTTAACTTAACTATAGAGGGTGTTATGTTTGTTTAGTTTGTGCATTAGTATTTTCTGGATGTTTTATGCTTTTTCCCATTGCTCAGTTTCTATTTTGGTTTATGTTGCTTTGAATTTTATGACTTCATTGGCATTCAAAGTTTAAATGTTTCTGGATGTGTAATGTTTTGGGTGAAAATTATGGTCTTCTTCGTTTCTTTTTTATTTTGATTCATCAAATGTTTATGTTATATCAACATTCAAAGTAGCTCTTGCGAAGCTGCTATTTATCAAGAAACTATGTTAGGGTTATTTATATACAAATGCAGAAATCATACTAATTTGAAGTTTCCAGGTTAGATCGTATGAATTTGAGGGTTGCAGGTCATAAATAACAACATAGAACAAATAAACATAGAATCAAGAATTCAACCAAAGACCAAGAAAAGAGAATGTATAAGCTGTACCCGTAAAATGACAGAGTAGAAGCAACCTGATTAAGAAAAGAAGCCGGTTCACTGATTGAAAAAGTTACAAACAAATGTATGAAAGGAGAGGGTATATAGACTAAACACAACAGACACAGAGAGGAGAAAATCCATAGCCATGTGAAATAATGAAACAAAAGGGATCGAAAGCACAGATTTACTTGTTAAGGTCGAGGAGCAGTGGTTTAGTTCAGCCGCTATATGTACATTTGCACCCGAGAGAGGAATCAGCAGGGGGTTTGATGTAACACCCGATTATTTTTTTGACGACTCAAACAAAAGAATAAAGTGAAGAAAAAGAAAGAAAATATATATTACCCAAGTTAAGGGGTAAAAAGTGTCAAAATGACAAAAATGTTTAAAAGTTGGTGATAAAGGTGGTATGACCGCCCATATGTCACACACATCACATATCATTCGGATTTTAGAGAGAGAAAATGAAGAAGAGCAGAAAGCTTTTGGGATTTTGAAGACCAGGAAGAAAAAGATCGAATTCAAGGTAAGAATTCGTGTGTTTATGGTGTTCTTAACCGGTTTAGGCCTCGGGTGTTTGCTTATGTGTGTTTGTATGTTCGGTTAGGTGTGTTCGGTGGGTTTTAGGTGTTTAAACTTAATTTGCAAATGGGTTTGAAGAAGTCTTACCCAAAGAGCTGCAAAGGTGAGTTCTAGAACCCCCTTTTTACTTGTTTTTAACTGTTTTGGGGCTAGAAATACATGTATGAATTTTTTTACAAAAGTTGGGTTTCATACCCATATGTATGTATGTGTATATTTTGTGGGTAGGGTTTGATTTTGGGCTATGTTCATGTTTGATAATGTTATGGTTATGTTTCTATGGCTTAGAATGTAAGATTTAAGCTTAGAATGTCAAACCCCAACCTTGACGGCGGAAACGTCGAGGAGTGAGAGTTAAGATCGTTCACAGCCACATAACGCTATTAATAACCCAAATATAAATTATTCATGAAGTTCAATTGTATCATTACAAGCTTAAGTCTCAAAGAAACAAACAAAATAACATAAAAGATAACAAGTCTTTAATTCACTACTTAATCTAGGTCCATTCCTAGATATGTAAGCTTCAATGTGTAGGAATCTAACTTGGGCGTTTCCTAAAACATATTAAAATAAAAGGTCAACATAAAAATGTTGGTGAGCATTCCATAGTTTCTAATACATAGATTATATAAAAGATGGCAATTCAAGTCATAAGTTAGTGAATAAAAGTGATTAGGGATGTTATGAACAATGCAACAATCAAACCTCGACAAAGTTTTACAAGTCTCAAACGTTTACAAGATTATACGATCAGCTAAGTGTACTTGGATCAACCAAAGCAGGCTTGTCTTGCCCATAGATCTATGACTTCGCTGGGCTAGCAATACTCACTTGTCAAGAAGTATAGAAAAAATGATGATTAATAAGAAAATATAATAAGCAACGTTCCAACATGGTTCTTCACAAGGTACCTAAGTATATAAATATATTTACAAAATTGAAGTTTAATTATAAGAAGTTTAACGAATTGACGGGGACTAGGGTTCCAATTCGGCATTTGGGATTTGTCTTATATTTATGTTTATATACATAAAAGAAAATATAACATTTATAATAATTTGAATATATATATATATATATATATATATATATATATATATATATATATATGAAGATTAAATAAAGTTTAGTAATCACAATTTAAAGCAATAATTTGAAGAATTTAGATATAAGTTGATATAAAGTTTTATAACCAAATGTGATTAACACGTTTTAAAAAAATAATTTAAAAGCAATGTTTGAACCAATAAGTATTTTAGATTCATAAAAAAAATGACCAAGTATAAACTTTATTAATATATTTATTTATTTATTTATTTTTTTAAAATATTTATTTGTTTAAATCTTTTTTTTATAAAACAATATAGAAAATGATTTGATGCTTTTTAAAAATATTTAGAGTTTACAAAATCCATTTTTATATTTATTAGAAATATTTTAGAATTTAATTTAAGGCTAAAAGCCTTTAAAAAAAATAATAAATACATGAGGGTCCCCGGGTTCGAACCCGGGACCTCATGTTTTAAGCACACGCACCTTAACCATGGAACCAAAGGCCTCAGGCGCAAGTTATGTTGGTTTCAAAACCTTAAAAACACAAGTTTCAATAGATCCCCATTTCTCAAGAACCCTAATCCTAATTCAATCCAAATTGAAAGCTAAAATGCGGATGATTACAACAACAGACATGGGGCTTTTGTTCCCCATGTCAAATCGAGGGTGTGGATAATCTTAATTACCATATTGATGATGTTTTAAGAACGAACAGTACGAAGAACAGAAGCGATTTCTTCGAAGTTGAACCGAGATGCAATTGTGGATAATAATCCAATTCGTTTTGCAGAAACCTTCCAAGGATCACTTTGATCAAAAACCCTCTACTAATTCTGTTTAGTTTGTTCAAAAGGCGGCCTTCGATTAAGATGTAAACGCGACAGGGGGTGAGGATCGAGACTGTTGTTCTTGTTTGTTTCAGATGAAATTGAAATTGTTAAACGCTTGGGGATAGTTAGATGATTGTGTATGTGTGTTTAATTAGACTATAATTACAGTTTAATGTTCGAACAGCTAGGTAGTTTAATGTGTTGCGGTTATGTAGTCTATTAGTTTAGAAACGGATGTTTAAATGCGATTAATCGATGCATACATGTTCTATTTTGCCTCACGATTATTTTGGTGTAACTTGGGGTCGAAACCGAGGCTTAAAACCCGGTTTTTGGCCTTGCTGGAGCCGCGGCCGGATGTTGGCCGGACATTAGCCGGAAAAACGAGGGGAGAGAAGAGTGTGTTTCGCAAGTTATACAAATGGTCCCTGTTGTTTATACTTTTGTTATCTAATGCTAAAAGTTTCTTTAAGGTTTTTTATAATTTGCAAAACTAGCCCCCCAAACTTAATTAAAGTTTAGATTTTAACTAATTTATTAATTTTTAAGCTTTTCTAATAGTTATTATTATTACTACTATATTATTATTTTTATTTTTTTATTTTTATTATTACTAATATTATTATTTTTATTATTATTATTATTTGTATTATTATTAATATTACACTTTGTTATTATTATTGTTTTAATTATTATAGTTTATTATTATTATAAACAACATTTTTATAATTTATTATTTTCTTATTATTAACATTATCAATTTTTTAGTTATTATTATTAGTATGATTATTATACATTAAGTTTAGTTCAATGAAACTATAAATTTTCAGACTAAAAACAAGAGTACCTAAACAAACCCACGAGTTCCATAAATATAGAAAAGGCCCTTACAAGAATTTAACGATGCAAACATTTCATTAATTCAAAATTGCAAGATGTTACATAGAACATGATAGGTGATGTTTGGGGAATGCAATTTGATATCTAGATGCGAATAAGGCTGCTCATGCGCCCATATAGGGCTCATGTGCCTAAGTTTTTGAATTTGCCTAAGTGTTCCCATACGCCCGAAACTTTATGCGCCCAAATAGGGCTCATGCGCCTGAAATGTCCTCATGTGTCTGGATGGCCATGCGACTAAAGTTAATGCAGATGAACAAGTTAATGCGGATGAACAACATATTAATGCGGATGAACAACATGTTAATGTGGATGAATAACATGTTAATGCGGATGAACAACATGTTAATGCAGATCAACAACATGTTAATGTGGAAGAACAACAGTTAATGCTGATGAACAACATGTTAATGCGGATGAACAACAAGTTAATGCGGATAACCAACATGTTAATATGGATGAACGACATGTTAATGCGGATGAACAACATGTTAATGCGGATGAACAACAAGTTATGCGGATGAACAACAAGTTAATACGGATGAAAAACAAGTTAATGCGGATGAAAAACAAGTTAATGCGGATGAACAACATGTTAATGCGGATGAACAACAAGTTATTGCGGATGAACAATATACTAATGCGGATGAAGACAGTTTATATTTTTTCTGATTTCAGAGAATAGGTAGATGTAGGCTTGACTGGGAGGTTCCCAGGGGCTATGTAAGTTGACTTTTTGAGGTCATAGATGATGTGATGGGCATGAACGATGATGTAAGATTGATGTGTGATTGATGATGTATGACGGTTATTGTCACACCCCCGCTAAGAGCGGAAACACGGGGTTGCGACGAGACGGGAATCGTCATAACACATGGTAAGCGATAGAGATGCAATAATAAAATGATGACAAGCGTGTCATGACGGCACCCGACAACAAGGGGACTTGTGTCGTGTATAGTCAATGTTCACGACAACATAGCCATATGCATAACAGGATAAACGATTCACATAATCACATAAAGATGAAATTGTAATGTAAATTCCCACAACCCGGGAACAAGTTTCAAAAGATGTAATTGTTTACACAGTTCAACATTGTTCAAAGTAACTGTTTGTCAAACATGTTTAGTCCAAAAATGCATCCTAGGGTCTCCACTAAGGCAGCACACCTAGAACCTCAGCTAGCATGATCACCTGAAAAGATATGCTCAAAATGGTCAACATAATTGTTGGTGAGCTCGCAGGTTTAAGTAATAAAAATGTAAGTAATGCTGTATAAAGTAAATGATATGGAATACCGTGAATACAGTTATATACACAAGTAAAATCACATGACATGAGCTTTGCAACCAACCTAGCGACGTACACAAAGAAATGTCAGCGTATATTCACCCAAGACCCGTACCTGGCTATTGTTGGTACTAACTAGTATACCAACACGAGGGTGGGGGTGTCAACCCAGTAGTACTACCAATACCTAACCGTCGGTTCCCACACTGGAATTAATAGTTGCAAAGATAGAACCACACAGCAGACCCAAGAATGTATCAGATAAGTACTTGCAACACAGTATCACATTGATTCCTTGTATGAAAATTGTATGTATGTAGTACAACATAGAAAACGGGCGAGCATACTTTTCCCCCATGTTTGTAAATGTTTGCAAATAGTATAAGCATAAAAAGGGGCCACGAAACTCACTTGTTAAGTGGTAAGTATGAAAGGTCGAGATTTCCAACAGTTGAATGCAATGATCGGTCAAACACCTATGACAGTTATGGTCAAGCAAACGTAAAAGCATGATTTTAGTGTTGTTGGTCGGTTCGGGTTGTATCGGTTCGGTCGTGGGTAGCACACACAAGCGGACACACGCATCATCAGACACACAACGGGACCAGACGCTCGACCCACGTTCCATTCGTACGAATCAACCTTCAATCGTGCGAATTAGCTACTTCGTGCGATTGAACCTTCATTCGTGCGATTGGACTCAGTCGCACCACACAACACACCCATTCGCACGACCCAACCTCCATGCGCACGAATCAACCCTCAATCGTGCGAATTAGCTACTTTCGTGCGATTGAACCTTCATTCGTGCGATTGGACTCCAGTCGTGCGAAACACGCACAATCGCATACACTCAGTCGGTCACCTGACTCACTCGCACACAATCATTCATACGCATGACTCAATCGCATACAAACACCCAGTCGCACGACTTGCCTAGTCGCACAACTCAGTCGCACGATAGACTCAGACGCATGATTCAGTCGCACGACTCACTCAGTCGCACGGCTCAATCGCATGACAGACCCAGTCGCCCGAACTGCAGAATCGCGACTATGGTCGGGCTGAGCAGCCCCGAGCTGCTCTAGCGTGGGTTTTATACCATGAGGACCTCCAGAAACACTCAACAAAATACACAAACATGAAACACAAGCAGAAAGAGCTCACACGCACCCACTCGACCTCATGTGCTCGGATGAACCCGAGCACCCGAAACCCTAGAAATCGCCAGCAGTAAAACGAACCAAAAACGGGTTGAACAAGGTTGTCTACCTGCTAGGAATGCGTACACACGATGATACCAAGATTTGGTAGTGAAAACGCGACAAACGTGACGATTTTTGGTGCTAAATCGAGAGAAAAAGTGGAGAAAAGGTTGAAGGTGAAGAAGATGAAGTTGAGGAAAATGGCTGGGACTGGGTTTATATACCCAGCCCAGGTTTGCAAAATTACAAGTTTAGTCCCTGCACTTAACCTCGAGTTTCCCAAAAATTTGTTTCGGTTGATTACGATCTTAAAATGTTCGTTATATTACGGTTAAAAGCGTGTTTAATGGCATTTGATAGCCTAAAATGGTTTTATTAATGACAATGGTCGAAATTAAAAATGATATATTTGGTGGTAATGGTGATGAAATTTATAAAAGTTTATGCTTAACATACGTTCTCGAAGGAAGTACAGGCACAAGGGAAAAATATGCAGACATGATTCCGTAAAGCGGGAGTTCATGAAGAAAAGGAAGATTAATCAAAATATTTCCATGTTATTTATGTCGTTCGACGGACCTTAAGGTGACGGATGTCACAGTATCCCCCAGTTGAGAGAGTTTCGTCCCGAAATTCAGCTGGAGTTAGGTCCAAGAGTGTCATCCACGAATAAGTGTGGGTATTTGAGTTTCATTTGATCTTCCCGTTCCCATGTAAACTCTGGCCCTTTCGAATTCCATCTTATGCGAACAATTGGTATTCTACTGCGCTTCAAATGTTTGACTTTACGATCCATGACCTCAATGGGTTCCTCAATAAAATGAAGCTTTTCGTCGATTGTGATATCGTCAATGGGTATGTGAAGTGATTCGTCAGCCAAACACTTCTTGAGGTTCGACACATGGAAAGTATCATGCACACCGTTGAGTTCTTGGGGTAACCTTAATCGGTAAGCCACTGGACCAATTCTTTCTGTAATCTCGAATGGTCCAACGTATCTCGGGGCTAACTTCCCTTTCTTTCCAAACCGAACAACTCCTTTCCAAGGAGAGACCTTGAGTAATACTCGGTCCCCAACGTTTAATTCTAGAGGCCTTCGACGATTGTCGGCGTAGCTCTTTTGGCGATCTCTAGCGGCTTTCAGTCTATCTTTGATTTGGAAGATCTTGTCGGTTGTTTCCTGGATGATCTCTGGGCCTGTTAGCTGACTTTCACCAATCTCGCCCAACAAACGGGTGATCTACACTTCCTTCCGTACAACGCTTCGAACGGAGCACACCCAATGCTGGTGTGGTAGCTGTTATTGTATGAGAATTCAATCAATGGCAAATGAGTATCCCAACAACCACCAAAGTCGATTACACACGCTCTCAGCATGTCTTCTAGCGTTTGTATGGTTCGTTCACTTTGGCCATCTGTTTGAGGGTGATAGGCGGTACTCATGTCTAATCGAGTGCCCATTGCTTTCTGTAGTGTTTGCCAAAATCGTGAAGTGAATCGGCCGTCACGGTCGGAGATGATCGACACCGGCACTCCGTGTCTTGTCACGACCTCTTTAATGTACAATCTCGCCAACTTGTCCATTTTGTAGTCTTCTCGGATGGCAAGAAGTGTGCTGACTTCGTCATTCGATCCACTACGACCCATATCGAGTCATGCCCGTTGCTTGTTTTAGGGAGTTTGGTAATGAAATCCATGGCTATATTCTCCCATTTCCACTCGGGAATTTCAGGTTGCTGTAATAATCCGATGGTTTCTGATGTTTAGCCTTAACTTTCGAGCATGTCAAGCACCTGCTGACGTACGTGGCAATGTCTTTCTTCAGGCCTGGCCACCAGTACAGATCTTTGAGATCGTGGTACATCTTGTCTGCGCCAGGATGAATAGAATATCGTGTCTTATGTGCTTCATCCATGACCAAGGTACGTACACCTCCCCACTTGGGTACCCATATACGGTCCACGAAGTACTGTACGCCATCGTCCTTGCACATCAGTTGTTTATCCAACCCTCGGAATTCTTCTCCCGCAAGGTTTTCTTCTTTCAACGCTTCACTTTGTGCAATTTGGATCTGAGCTTTCAAATTTGTTTGAATGGTCAATCCCAAAGCTCGAGCACGTAGTGGTTTCACGCGTTCTTGCGGCTTAGAGCATCAGCCACCACGTTAGCTTCCCCGGATGATACCGGATTTCACAATCGTAGTCACTAAGAAGCTCACCCAACGTCGCTGTCGCATATTGAGTTCCTTCTGGTCTAGAATATGTTGAAGGCTTTTATGATCTGTGTATACGATGCATTTGGTCCCATACAGGTAATGCCTCCATATCTTAAGTGCGAATACTACCGCACCCAACTCAAGATCATGAGTCGTGTAGTTCTTCTCGTGCACCTTAAGTTGTCGCGAAGCGTAGGCGATCACCTCATCTTTCTGCATTAGTACACATCCCAACCCTTGATGCGAAGCATCACAGTACACCACAAAATCATCAGTTCCGTCCGGGAGGGACAATATCGGTGCATTGCACAACTTATCTTTCAGCGTTTGGAACGCCCGTTCTTGCGCATCTCCCCGATCAAACTTCTTGTCTTTCTGAGTCAGCAATGTCAACGGTTGAGCGATCTTTGAAAAGTTCGCAATGAAACGACGATAGTATCCGCTCAATCCTAGAACTGTCGTATCTCTGAAGGTGTCTGGGGTGTATCCCATTTCTTTACCGCCTCGATCTTGCCGGGATCTACATGAATCCCGTCTTTGTTAACCACATGACCCAAAAACTTCACCTCTCGCAGCCAGAATTCACACTTCGAGAACTTGGCGAAAAGTTTCTTTCTCTTAACAGTTCCAGTATTGCCCGAAGGTGTTCTTCATGGTCCTCCTTCGATCGAGAGTAGATAAGTATGTCGTCGATGAATACGATCACAAACTTATCCAAGTAAGGTTTGCACACTCGATTCATCAAGTCCATGAACACAGCTGGTGCGTTAGTCAATCCAAACAGCATGACCAAGAACTCATAGTGCCCATAACGAGTTCTAAATGTTGTCTTCGGTATGTCCTCCTCGAAAACTCTTAGTTGGTGAGTATCCAGACCGAAGGTCGATCTTGGAAAAATACGAAGCTCCTTGTAACTGATCAAACAGGTCGTCGATCCTGGGGAGAGGATACCGATTCTTCACAGTTAATTTGTTCAACTCACGGTAGTCGATGCACATACGGAACGACCCATCCTTCTTCTTGACAAATAACACTGGTGCTCCCCAAGGCGAGTGACTCGGCCGAATAAAACCCTTCTCCAGTAGTTCCTGTAACTGGCTAGATAACTCTTGCATTTCTGACGGTGCCAACCGATACGGTGTCTTTGCTACCGGTGTAGCTCCAGGAACCAAATCAATACGAAATTCCACCTGTCGTGGAGGAGCAAACCAGACAAGTCATCTGGGAATACATCTGGGTAATCCTGCACTATAGGGATATTGTCAATTCCTGTTCCTCCTCTTCTTTTCCACCACATGAGCCAGAAAAGAGTAGCACTGTTTTCGTAAACTCCGACGTGCTTTCATGCAGGAAATAAGCTTTAAGTTTCTCCCGGTTTTTCTCCTTGAATTCTGAGTACTCCCCCGTCTGACATAGGGATCGCACTACCTTGTCTCGACAGACAATCTCGGCCCCGTGTTTCGACAACCAATCCATTCCCACAATCACATCGAAACTCCTAGCTCAAAGGGTATCAAGTCTATATCGAAGGTGTGGTCCTCTAATATTATCGAGCACTTTCTAATAATTTCATCGGCCTGAACAATCCTACCGTTGGCCATTTCTACAGAGTAGCTAGTTTCTAGCCTACTAGGGCTCAAACCAAGCAATTGCACAAACTCAGAAGATATAAAGCTATTGTCTGCTCCAGTATCAAACAGTATAGATGCAAAGTGATTATTGAGTAAGTGCGTACCCGTGACAACATTCGGGTCCTGGCGAGCATCGTTGGCTCCAATGACGAATGCACGTCCCCGAGCTGTATTCCCCTGATTAGTCGGGCCTTGATTTCCAGCTATAGCCATCACTTGCTGCTGGTTATTTCCTTGTTGACCCGGTGCCCGATTCAGCCTGGGGCACATGTTTCGGTAATGATCGAGACTTCCACACTCATAACAAGCCCTTGCATTCCCGCGGGGTTAACCGCGTTGACCGGTGCAACCATATTCGGCGCTGTTCTGCAGTCTCTTGCAAGATGCCCCGGGCGTCTACAATTCGCGCACACCCGGCACTGCTTCCTGGGGGATGATGATAATTGCACTTGTCACATTTGGGGTGCGGACCCACATACTCTCGCCTGCCCTGCGTCACTGCCACAAAGTTTCTGGTTGTCTTGGCCCTTTTATCAAACTTCCCGCACTCGACCGGCTCGTTTCCCCAAAATCCTTTCTCTTTTCAGCTCCTCTACCCAAAACTACCGTTCTCACCATTTCATCGGTCAAAGCGCCAGCCTTTAGAATCGCGCTCTGAATAGTAGGAGGAGCAGTAGCGGTTACCATTGCCCGGATTTGAGGCGCAAGTCCCCAAATGTACCTCTCTATCCTTTTTGATTCCGGGGTGACTAGATGTGGAACCAACCTCGCTAACTCATGAAAACGGTCGGTGTAAGCTGCGTGCCCAGCCCCCACCATGGCATGATTCCAGAACTCATGCTCAAGT
This sequence comes from Flaveria trinervia, assembly GCA_025506515.1. NCBI lineage: Eukaryota > Viridiplantae > Streptophyta > Magnoliopsida > Asterales > Asteraceae > Flaveria > Flaveria trinervia. The sequence continues at coordinate 81,226,528 of CM046446.1, forward strand.
TTTTGCATCTCATTGAGAGGACAGTACTCCTCGATGATTAGGGCCTTGAACTCATCCCACGACATTTGCATCGCGGATTCCCTTCCCCTAGCCTGAATCTGAGTGTTCCACCATGTCAGTGCCTTGCCCTGTAGTGAGCAAGTGGCGTACTTAATTCTTTGACTATCGAGGCATTCGCTGATGTCGATCACGGCCTCCATCTTTTCAAGCCATCTGGTCAGAGCTATGGCTCCACCTTTGCCATCAAACTCTCGTGGTTTACAAGCCACGAATTCCTTGTACGAACATCCCCGTCTAGTATTCACAACCCCGGTCTCATTAACAATTACAGCTTCGTTACCGGCTGTACCACCATTTCCGGTCTCCTGATTGCTTTCATTCCCAGTCGGGTTACCGTTATCCTCATTTTCATTGCCACCGTCCCCGTGGGGGTGAGAATTCTGAAGAGCATCACTCACTTGGGCCACGATTGTCAGAATCAGTGCGGCCAACTGTTGAGCGATCAGGGCTGCCACATCAGTGTTCCCTGTTCCTTGATTGTTACTGGCAGGAGCATCACTTGTTCTTAGGGTTCTTCCCCTGCCTCTGCCTCTGCCTCTGCCTCTCGGGGTTTCAATTCCGCTACTATTACTGCGAGTAGATCTTCGAGGCGGCATGTTCTATTCATAAAAGAGATAACATGTAAGCTTTAGTCACCATATGATACACAAGTATTCCGTTTATCAAGTTCCAATGTTCATGTTCCGGTCGGTCAAGATCACCATGCAGCCCATTTCAAGCATATTCTCGGTATACCGGTGTTGTTTATATATAGGGTTCCCCGCAGCGTTCCCACCACAACCACGATGTACCGAGAATGATGCCCGATCCGGTTACATGACATCTGACTTCCCTTTACATCATATCCATAATAATCCATCAGGTCAACTGAGAGCACAAGCACATAATCACGTATAGTCTGTGGAGGTTGCCTATCTCGTATCCTTAAAGGATTCAGACATAGCCTCCTCGGTCGGTCTCAGTATCCAAGGTCAGGTGCAGTATATGATCTGTGAAGATCTCAGCGGGTCTTAATACCCGAATCTGGTTATGATAACTTGGCGCGCAGAGGGAACGGAAGATCTAATAGGAGCATCCCATAAAAGAGTGAGCATAAGGCTCTCTCATAGGGTGGAAAGATCACAAACAGATAGATAACGAACAAGTAATGAGGAACACGTATGAGATACAAAATGCACACAACCCTGGCATGCAATCTACATGAAGGTTCCTAGGTTATAGTCTAGGTCAAGCGTATTGCCTAATTCTCTATAACCAATGGCTCTGATACCAGTCTGTCATACCCCCGCTAAGAGCGGAAACACGGGTTGCAACGAGACGGGAATCGTCATAACACATGGTAAGCGATAGAGATGCAATAATAAAATGATGACAAGCGTGTCATGAGACACCCGACAACAAGGGGACTTGTGTCGTGTATAGTCAATGTTCACGACAACATAGCCATATGAATAACAGGATAAACGATTCACATAATCACATAAAGATGAAATTGTAATGTAAATTCCCACAACCCGGGAACAAGTTTCAAAAGATCGTAATTGTTTACATAGTTCAACATTGTTCAAAGTAACTGTTTGTCAAACATGTTTAGTCCAAAAATGCATCCTAGGGTCTCCACTAAGGCAGCACACCTAGAACCTCAGCTAGCATGATCACCTGAAAAGATATGCTCAAATGGTCAACATAATTGTTGGTGAGCTCGCAGGTTTAAGTAATAAAAATGTAAGTAATGCTGTATAAAGTAAATGATATGGAATACCGTGAATACAGTTATATACACAAGTAAAATCACATGACATGAGCTTTGCAACCAAACCTAGCGACGTACACAAAGAAATTGTCGGCGTATATTCACCCAAGACCCGTACCTGGCTATTGTTGGTACTAACTAGTATACCAACACGAGGGTGGGGGTGTCAACCCAGTAGTACTACCAATACCTAACCGTCGGTTCCCACACTGGAATTAAATAGTTGCAAAGATAGAACCACACAGCAGACCAAGCATGTATCAGATAAGTACTTGCAACACAATATCACGTTGATTCCTTGTATGAAAAATGGTATGTATGTAGTACAGCATAGAAAACGGGCGAGCATACTTTTCCCCCATGTTTGTAAATGTTTGCAAAATAGTATAAGCATAAAAAGGGGCCACGAAACTCACTTGTTAAGTGGTAAGTATGAAAGGTCGAGATTTCCAACAGTTGAATGCAATGATCGGTCAAACACCTATTGACAGTTATGGTCAAGCATTAATGACATGTATAAAGTGTATAGTAATGTTTGGTCGGTTCGGGTTGTATCGGTTCGGTCGTGGGTAGCACACACACAAGCGGACACACGCATCATCAGACACACGACGGGACCAGACGCTCGACCCACGTTCCATTCGTACGAATCAACCTTCAATCGTGCGAATTAGCTACTTTCGTGCGATTGAACCTTCATTCGTGCGATTGGACACAGTCGCACCACACAACACACCCATTCGCACGACCCAACCTCCATGCGCATGAATCAACCCTCAATCGTGCGAATTAGTTACTTTCGTGCGATTGAACCTTCATTTGTGCGATTGGACTCCAGTCGTGCGAAACACGCACAATCGCATACACTCAGTCGGTCACCTGACTCACTCGCACACAATCATTCATACGCATGACTCAATCGCATACAAACACCCAGTCGCACGACTTGCCTAGTCGCACAACTCAGTCGCACGATAGACTCAGACGCATGATTCAGTCGCACGACTCACTCAGTCGCACGGCTCAATCGCATGACAGACCCAGTTGCCCGAACTGCAGAATCGCGACTATGGTCGGGCTGAGCAGCCCCCGAGCTGCTCTAGCGTGGGTTTTATACCACGAGGACCTCCAGAAACACTCAACAAACATACACAAACATGAAACACAAGCAGAAAGAGCTCACACGCACCCACTCGACCTCATGTGCTCGGATGAACCCGAGCACCCGAAACCCTAGAAATCGCAGCAGTAAAACCGAACCAAAAACGGGTTGAACAAGGTTGTCTACCTGCTAGGAATGCGTACACACGATGATACCCAAGATTTGGTAGTGAAAACGCGACAAACGTGACGATTTTTGGTGCTAAATCGAGAGAAAAAGTGGAGAAAAGGTTGAAGGTGAAGAAGATGAAGTTGGGGATAAATGGCTGGGACTGGGGTTTATATACCCAGCCCAGGTTTGCAGAATTACAAGTTTAGTCCCTGCACTTAACCCTAAGAGTTCACACACACAGGGGGAGTCTATCCTAGTGACCATTCCATACGTGTGATATGTGCGATATGGGGTCCTTATCGCTTAACCCTAGATGATATGGCCTTATGCTTAAGAGGGGGGTTAGGCATATGACATGACCTAGATAAAAGTAAAGAGATAATAAAGTACGAAAAGTGCGATAAGTACGAAATGTGTGAATTGTGCGAAATGTACAAAATGAACGATGATGAAGATAATAACTATTACCTTGATGTATGTACGATGTGTGATCATGTGCGATAGCATTGAAAATGTTTTAACGAATGGAAGGTAATGCAATGTCTTTATAAAACTACAACTCACTCAGCAACGCTAACTTTTTATGCACTTTCCAGATGGCAGGTGAGCATTGCTGAGGATGGTACGGGGCAGCTACTTGGCATTTTTGGATGTCATCCATTTGATATAAATATGACGTTTTGTGATGTAATGCAAATAATGATGTTTTGTAACCAGTCAACAATGTATTATTTTGCAAAAGTGATTATAATGAAATGGATGTTTAAATTTTTTCGCTACAATGATTTCTGTAAGTTAATGAAAATATATGTTTTATGTGTGATGATTGACCAGCTGTAAGCGTCCCGGGAACGGGGCCTTACAAGTTGGTATTAGAGCCAAAGTTTAAGTGAAATGGGTAAAATTTCAAAATAAACCTTAACTTAATTGAAAATGGGACGGAAAGGAAATGGATGCCAGTCTGAATAGCTGTGTGCCATGAGGTATTTTCTTAATGTTAACCGGTATTATGTGCGCATGTTATGTGGTTTATGTGCTGCTTGTAGATTTAGATACTGAAGTAGTCAAGATAGGAAATGCTTAGGGTATGAAGAGTAAAGTAACTGGCTAATCACAACTGGCCACTGTAATTAGGGACTTACTGTACTTGACATAAACTAAGTTGTCCCTTGAGTGACCGTGTTAGTGTTTGAATATTTTAGTGTGTGTTCAGGATGGCTGGTGGTAGATCTCCGAAGGTTTCATCAGGTGAAGGTTGTAGTGGACGTGGTGCTGGACCATGTGTCACGAGGAGCATGGCTAGGGCTGCTGAAATGGCACTCGAAGAGCTCGAGATCCATCACCTGGAAGGCGGTGATAATAGTGCTAGTATTAGGACCACACTCAAAGAGGCTGTCATTGAGGGAGTTCAACAGGTTATGCAGATGATTCTGCCGTCTATGGTGAGTGAGGTAATTAGGGCAGTGAAGGAGACGACCTCGATTGAGGTGAACAAGAAAGGTAGTGGCGACAAGAATTGGAACGGAAAGCGGGCTGAACGTAGGGGTTACACTCCAAACAACAAGGTTGCCAGGACGGATTACCAGCGTGTAACTTCGCCTGGTGTGGAGAAGAGGGAGTGTGGTAAGTGTGCTAAAGGGCATACTGGAGAGTGTAGGTGGGGATCAAATCTCTGCTTCAAGTGTGGGAGGCCTGGTCATCTGGCAAGAGAGTGTGCGGTGAAGAGGTGTTATAACTGTGGCGGAAAGGGTCACATAAGTAAGGAAAACAAGGAGCCGAGAGACAAGAGTTCCGGGGCAAGAAAGACGATCGAAACTGAAGGACAGATGGCAAGCGTAGAGCCTTCACGATGATGCAGGAGGAGGCTAGGACGGACCCCGATGTCATGTCAGGTACGTATCTAGTAAACAAACTCTAGCTTCTGTGTCATTTAATTTAGGTGCTAGTAAGAGTTTTATTTCTGCTGCTTTCTATGCTAAATTTCCTGTTAGCAGTAGGAGTATATATAAGCCCTTCGATGTAGAAACTGCCATAGGGAAGTCTACCAGGATTTCTAAGATGATAGAAGGTTGTGATATAGAACTAGAAGGTCATAAGTTTTCTGTTAGACCGTTCGTTTATGACCTTAGGCGGTTTTGATGTAATCTTAGGAATGAATTGGTTGGCAGACTACGCGGCGAACATTGTGTGTCGCAAGAAGATGATTCGTTTGACAGCGCCTGATGGGAGTTTGGTGACGTTTTATGGTGATCGAGTCACTATGATCCCGAAAGTGATTTTGATGGCGGTGGCGGGAAAGTGCATGAGGCGTGGATGTAGTGCCTACTTGGCCTAGGTGAAGGATGTGGATATGCCAACACCAAAACTGACTAACGTACCAGTGTGTGAGTTTCCGGACGTCTTTCCCGAAGACTTACCAGGAGTGCCACCAGATCGCGGGATTGAGTTCCAGATTGACTTGATACCGGGTGCCCAACCTGTTGCTAAGGCTCCGTATCGGTTGGCTCCGACTGAGATCAAAGAACTGATGAAGCAACTGCAGGAGTTGCTTGATAAAGGGTCCATTAGACCGAGTATTTTTCCTTGGGGTGCTCCGGTCTTAATCGTGAAGAAGAAGGACGGTAGTATGGGGATGTGTATTGATTACTGAGAGCTGAACAAGTTGGCGGTCAAGAATCGGTATCCATTGCCGAGGATCGATGACCTGTTCGATCAGCTCCAAGGTGCCAGATGGTTCTCGAGGATAGATCTTCGATCTGGCTACCATCAGATGAAGGTTAAGGAGCAAGATATTCCTAAAACAGCTTTTTTAAGGACACTACGAGTTTCTTGTTATGTCTTTTGGTTTGACCAACACGCCAACTGCTTTTTTGGACCTAATGAATCAAGTGTGTCGGCCGAGGTTGGATAAATTAGCAATTGTGTTTACCGATGATATCTTGATTTGATCCAAGAGTGAGGATGACCATGTTGGTCATATTCGAGAGGTTGTATGCTAAATTCTCCAAGTGTGCATTCTGGTTGCGCGAGGTTCAGTTTTGGGTCATGTAGTGAATCCCGGTGGGATTATGATGGACCCAACAAAGGTGGAGGCGGTGATGTAATGGAAGTCACCAAAGACGCTATCCGAGATTCATAGTTTCTTAGGTTTGGCTGCCTATTACAGAAGATTCATTCAAGACTTCTCTAAGGTAGCTTCTCCGTTGACCATGTTAACCCGTAAGGATGTAAAGTTTGTATGGGGTTAAGCTCAAGAGAAGGCATTTTGAAGAGTTAAATGCGAGGTTGACTCAAGCTCCTGTCTTGTCGTTTTCCAATGGAAGCGAAGATTTGGTGGCTTATTCAGATGTTTCCTACTCGGGGATAGGATGTGTGTTGATGCAGAGAGGAAAGGTTATAGCCTATGCATCCCGACAGTTGAAAGTTCATGAGGTCAATTATCCCACTCCCGACTTGGAGCTAGCAACCGTGGTCTTTGCATTAAAGATATGGAGGCACTATCTATTTGGGATGAAGTGCACCATATTCAGCCGAGATACATAGGGCCTTTCTAAATTATTGCTTAAGTAGGAGAAGTGGCCTATAGGTTGGAGTTATTAGAAGAGTTAATTGGAATTCATCCGACATTCCATGTATCTCATCTGTGAAAGTGTTTAACAGACAAGGATATGATTGACCCACTGGAGGATATCGAGGTAGACAAATGGCTCCATTATGTGGAGCAACCGGTGGTGATCATTGATCGTAAAGAGAGGAGGTTAAGGAAGAAAGTAGTTCCTCTAGTACGTGTACGGTGGAAGCACAGGAAGGGATCTGAGTCTACGTGGGAGACTGAGGAAGAAATGAGACAACACTACCCACATTTGTTCGAGGAATAACAGGTTTCGGGGACGAAACCTATATAAGGGGGGTGGACTTGTAACACCCGGTTATTTTTTGCTGACTCAAATAAAAGAATAAAGTGAAGAAAAAGAAAGAAAAGATATATTACCCAAGTTAAGGGGTAAAAAGTGTCAAAAGGACAAAAAGGTTTAAAAGTTGGTGATAAAGGTGGTATGGCCGCCCATATGTCACACACATCATATGTCATTCGGATTTTAGAGATAGAAAGCGAAAAGGAGCAGAAAGCTTTCGGGATTTTAAAGACCAGGAAGCGAAAAGATCGAATTCAAGGTAAGAATTTGTGTGTTTATGGTGTTCTTAACCGGTTTAGGCCTCGCATATTTCCTTATGTGTGTTTTATGTTTGGTTAGGTGTGTTCGGTGGGTTTTAGGTGTTTGAACTTAATTTGCAAACGGGTTTGAAGAAGTCTTACCCAAAGAGTTGCAAAGGTGAGTTCTAGAACCCTCTTTTTACTTGTTTTAACTGTTATGGGGCTAGAAATGCATGTATGAACTTTTTACAAAAGTCGGGTTTCATATGTATGTATGTGTGTATGTTGCAGGTGGGGTTTGATTTTGGGCTATGTTCATGTTTGATGATGTTATGGCTGTGTTTCTATGGCTTAGAATGTAAGATTTAAGCTTAGAACATGATAGGTGATGTTTGGGGACTGAAATCTGATATTTAGGTGCGAATGAGGCTGCTCATGCGCCCAAATAGGGCTCATGCGCCTAAGTTTTTGAATTTGCCTAAGTGTTCCCATACACCCGAAAATTCATGCGCCCAAATAGGGCTCATGCGGATGAAATATCCTCATGCGTCTGGATGGCCATGCGACTAAAGTTAATGCGGATGAACAACATGTTAATGCGGATGAACAACATGTTAATGCGGATGAACAACATGTTAATGCGGATAAACAACATGTTAATGCGGTGAACAACATGTTAATGCGGATGAACAACAAGTTAATGCGATAAACAACATGTTAATGCGGATGAATAACATGTTAATGCGGATGAACAACATGTTAATGCGGATGAAAAACATGTTAATGCGGATGAACAACAAGTTAATGCGGATAAACAACAAGTTAATGCGGATGAATAACAAGTTAATGTGGATGAACAACAAGTTGATGCAGATGAACAACATGTTAATGCGGATGAACAACAAGTTAATGCAGATGAACAACATACTAATGCGGATGAAAAACATACTAATGCGGATGAAGACAGTGTATATTTTTCTGATTTAAGAGAAATTGGTAGATGTAGGCCTTGACTTGGGAGATTCCGGGGGCTATGTAAGTTGACTTTTTAAGGTCATAGATGATGTGATGGGCATGAATGATGATGTATGATTGATGTGTGATTGATGATGTATGATGGTTATGTATGATTGCATGATGATGTTATGCTTATGTATGATATGTTTATTATGTTCCTTATTACGTATGTACGATGTGACTTGACGTGGTGTGATATTGTTAATGAACGTAAAGTATTAGCATAATGAAGTGAAAGAATTAATATAATGAAAGTGAAACATAATGAATGAACGAATGAAAAGCCTTGCAAGCAACTAAAGGGAGGTTCACAACTCATTGAGAGTTGTTACCTTGTCTGTGTCTATAGCGTGCGATTTTGGCTAACTCATAAGGGTTCATACACGCAGTAAGTGTTCAGTCTTGGTGACTGCTCCAATAACGTACGATTTACTAATTACTGTGTGTCATATAGCGTGCGATTTTGGCTAACCGATAAGAGTCCACACACACAGGGGGAGTCTGTCCTAGTGACCACTCCATACGTGCGATGTGTGCGATATGGAGTCCTTGTCGCTTAACGCTAGATGATATGGCCTTGTGCTTTAGAGGGGTGTTAGGCATATGACATGACCTAGATAAAAGTGAAAAGATAATAAAGTACGAAAAGTGCGATAAGTACGGAATGTGCGAATTGTGCGAAATGTCAAAATGAACGATGATGAAGATAATAACTATTACCTTGATGTATGTACGATGTGTGATCATGTGCGATAGTAATGAAAATGTTTTAACGAATGGAAGGTAATGTAATGTCTTTATAAAACTAGAACTCACTCAGCAACGCTGACTTTGTATGCACTTTCCAGATGGCAGGTGAGCATTGCTGAGGATGGTACGGGGCAGCTACTTGGCATTTTTTGATGGCATCCATTTGATAGAAATATGATGTTTTCGTGATGTAATGCAAATAATGATGTTTTGTAACCAGTCAATAATGTATTATTTTGCAAAAGTGATTATAATGAAACGGATGTTTAAATGTTTTCGCTACATTAATTTCTTTAAGTTAATGAAAATATATGTTTTATGTACGATGATTGACCAGCTGTAAGCATCCCGGGGACGGGGCCTTACATTTGAATGGGGGTCTTCAATGCTCATTGAATTGCTGATTGAACGTTTGAACTGGTGATGGAAGGGAGTGAGGCGATCACTAGTAAGTGCCACCGGAGGTAGTAGGGTCGGGGACTTCAATGCCGCCATGAAGGAGCAATTACGCTAAAAGGTGATTGAATGCGGGGGTTACAAAATATTTCAGCAGATTGACGCATTGAATGGAGAGGAACAGTGGAAAGGAAAAGGAATGGGCGCGTCTTACAAATTTGTGTGAAATTACCTTTCTGTCGAAAGTTTTGTATTATAAAGTAGTATAGATATAAATAAATTATCTATACTACTATATAATACATCTTTTTGGATAAAGATGTAATTTTGCCAAAAATACAAGTTTTAAAGCAACATGTACAAATGAGTGCATCACATTTAAGAGGGGTAGAATAGTGATTTAATTAAAACTTTAAGACACTTTAGGGGTAATATGGTAAATTTATTCATTAAATTTTATAAAACTTGATATTTTTGCCATTGTCTCTTTCATGTATTTAATAAACATTATTAATATATTATTTAATAATATGATATTATTAATTCACTTCATTAAATTTTATTTTATTTATGATACTATAAATTGACATTTAAATTTATATTTACTAATTATATTTTTATAACTAATAATATTTTAATTAAGTATATTATTTTATTTAAATATTTAAGTATATAACTTATATAAATCTTTATATTTATAATAACTATAATACTAATATTTTTCTAGAGGCATATTATAATAAGTTTAATAATTTTAATATTTATCTATATCTTTTGTAATAAAAGTGAAAGGAGGATAGAATGATAAAAATACATATGGATTAAGACACGCATATGAAAAGTAATGGTTAAATTTCAAAAAATTAATTATTTTATTTTATTTATGCCCTTACAATAAAATATAATATATAATTGCTTATAATACAAATTCTAAAACATATACAGGTGGTCAAACAAAATCGCCATTTAATTTAAATGTTGTTTATATATTGTGATTGAGCACTAATCCCTCTTCCCCTTTCTTTTATCAGTTGTTAAAAACTCAATAACAATCAAAATGGTAATTTGTGGTGATAGTTTCTCCATAAACTTTCTTGGTATATGCAAATCACCATCAAAAGCTGACTCCGATGATCATAAAACTCTAACTTACATTCATAAAATAAACCCCCGTAAAATCTAGGTAATAAGTGATTTTCGACCATAAATACCACCCATGCTTTCACTATTCTTATTGGGATAATATAATGTCTTAAAGACTTTTGTAATATACATAATTGTTTTCTTTTATTCATTTTTTCAATAATTATATTTTGATTATTTAATTTACGTCATAACGCAATGAGCCGATACTGACTAAAATTGAATCCCCAAAAAATCATGCAACAACCGTACCGCCACAACGCGCGAACATTTCCAACTAGTTGTTTAAAATTTCACACTAGTAAGGCTGAAAAAATCACAATATTTTTTCATTTTAAAATAATCGTAGGAATTGCCTTTGATATACTAAAATTAAAATTTATAAACTTGTTCTAAACCCACACATTTAAATAAGGTTATTAAGGGAGAATTCAAATGATAAATTTTTTAGAACTTTAAAAACTAATATGTAAGGCCTCTTTCTCGGAAACTTCACAGTTGGTCAATCACAGTAATTAAAACACTATACATTATAATTATACAAACTTAAGCAGCGGAAATGATTTATCAAAAACCTATCATTTCATTTAAAACACTGTTGCTAAGCAATACATCATCATTAATGGTTTACAAAAGAATTGTTTTAATGCATTACAAAACAACAGCAACATAGAATACGAATGGATGTCAGTCTTTCCCTCCGAGTAGCTTCACCCTCATGCCATCCTCAACAATAATTACCTGCCAACTTAAAATGTATAAAGTCAGCGTTGCTGAGTGAGCTCTAGTTTTAAAGTAATAAAATATTTTCTATATGTTGTATATAAAAAAAACTCTTTTCTGTAAAATACAACTTGTACTGTATATGCGAGCACGCATTAACTATATGAACAAATACTGTTCGTTCTCTTTACTGTATGCCTTGTTTGTTCTCTTCATGAAGGCTTTAATCTTCTCAAGTTTCTCTGTCGTAGCCTCAATGACCTCGACGCCTCCCATTCTTTATGCCCAATGTCTCCCCAACATACAGGCGTCCTACATCTTCTACCATATAGCATCTCGTATGGTGGCATACCAATGCTGGCATTATAACTATTGTTGTACGAGAATTCAGCTAACGGTAAGTGGACATCCCAACTTTCCCAAAATCAATCACACATTCCCAAAGCATGTCTTCCAATGTCTGAATGGTCCTTTTCGACGGACCATCAGTTTGGGGATGATGAGCCATACTAATATGTAACCTCGTCCCCATGGCATTATGGAATTTCTTCTAGAATTCAAAGGTAAGCCGTGTGTCACGATCAGACACAATAGAAACCGGCACACCATGATGAGTTACAATCTCCTTGATGAACAGGTCAGCCAACCTCTCGGATGAATATGTCTCACGGATCGGTAGGAAGTGAGCACTTTTTGTCAGACGGTCAACTATCACCCATATGGCATCGTACCCTTTCGGAGTATGTGGCAACTTCGTTATGAAATCCATGGTGATGTTCTCCCACTTCCATTCCGGTATATCCAAAGGTTGGATCTTCCCATACGGCTTCTAGTGTTCTGCCTTCACTTGCAAACAAGTAAGGCACTTACTCACATACTCCACCACGTCACGCTTCATACCCGGCCACGAATAATCTTTCTTCATATCTTGTTACATCTTTGTGGCACCAGGATGAATGGAGTATCGAGTCTTGTGAGCTTCATCCAAAATCCTCACACGTAGATCCCCGAAACGAGGAATCCACACCCGTCCAAATCGAGTTTTAACACCAAGTGTGTTTTCACTCAATTCCCCAACCAGACCTCTCATTCTTTCGGAGTTTAGGTGATCTTCTTTTAATGCCTCATCTTGAAACTCCTTGACTTGCTTCATTACATCAGAGGTCATGATCAGTTGGTATGCTTTCACCTGAATCGGCTCGGGCCCCTCCTTCCGGCTAAGAGCATCAGCCACCACGTTGGCTTTGCCCGGATGGTAATGGATCTCACAATCATAATCTTTTATAAGCTCCAACCATTTTCTCTGCCTCATGTTCAGATCTTTTTACTCGAAGAAGTGCTTTAAGCTCTTGTGGTCAGTGAAAATGGTGCACTTCGTCCTGTACAGATAGTGCCTCCAAATCTTTAGTGCAAAGACCACGACTGCTAGCTCCAAGTCATGAGTGGGATAATTGACCTCATGAACCTTCAACTGTCGAGATGCATAAGCTATAACCTTCCCTCTGTATTAATACACATCCCAACCCTGAGTAAGAAGCATCTGAATATACCACCAGATCGTCACTTTCTTCGGGTAATGACAAGATAGGAGCTTGAGTCAACCTCACCTTTAACTCCTCGAACGCCCGTTCTTGGGCTTGACCCCATATAAACATTACATCCTTACGGGTCAACTTAGTTAACGGGGAGGCTATCTTGGAGAAGTCCTGAATAAACCTTTGGTAATATCCCGCCAACCCCAAGAAACTACGAATCTCGGATGGCGTCGTTGGAGACTTCCATTGCATCACAGCCTCCACCTTAGCCGAGTCTACCATAATCCCCTCGGGATTTATCACGTGACCTAAGAATTGAACTTCGCGCAAACAGAATACGCACTTGGAGAATTTTGCATACAACTTCTCCTTTCTCAACGTCCCCAACACCTCTCGAATGTGGTCAGCATGCTCCTCCTCGCTCTTCGAATCAGGATATCATCAATAAATACAATCACTGATTTATCTAACATTGGCTGACACACTCGATTCATCAAGTCCATAAAAGCAGTCGGCGCATTGGTAAAACCAAATGACATAACGAGGAACTCGTAGTGACCGTAGCACATGCGAAAAGATGTTTTAGGGATATCCTGCTCCTTCACCTTCAGCTGATGGTAACCAGATCGAAGATCTATCCTTGAAAACCAACTGGGAGCTTGGAGCTAGTCAAACAGATCATCTATTCTTGGTAGGGGGTATCGGTTCTTTACTGTCAACTTGTTCAGCTCTCGGTAGTCAATGCACATCCTCATGCTACCGTCTTTCTTCTGCACAAACAGGACCGGAGCACCCCAGGGAGAGATACTCGGTCTAATGAACCCCTTATCGAGCAACTCTTGCAACTGCTCCATTAGTTCTTTCATTTCCGTGGGAGCTAACCGATACGGTGCTTTGGCAACGGGTTGAGCACCGGGTATCAAATCAATTTGGAACTCAATCTCACGATCCGGTGGCACGCCGGGTAAATCTTCTGGAAACACATCCAGAAAGTCACGCACAACTGGTACATCAGCTAGTTGTGGTGTTGGCGCGTCTACATCCTTTACGTAGGCCAAGTAGGCACTACATCCACGCCTCATGCACTTTCCCACCACCACCATTGAAATCACCTTCGGGATCGTCGTGACGCGATCACCATAAACCGTCACCTTATTCCCGTCCGGCGTTGTCAATCGGATCATCTTCTTGCAACACACGATGTTGCTTCATAGGTTGCTAACCAGTCCATCCCTAGTACCACATCAAATCCACCTAGGAGTATCATGTGTAACCTAGCAGCAAACCTATGACCTTCTAGCTCTATGGCACAGTCCTTTATCACATTAGTAATTCTAGTGGACTTACCGATAGTAGTTTCTACATCGAATGGTGCACTAACCTTTCTACTACTAACAAGCAACTTAGCACAGAAAGTAGTGGAAATAAAACTCCTGCTAGCACCAGAATCAAACAATACAGAGGCACAAGTTTGGTTTACTAGAAATATACCTGACACAACATCGAGATCAGCTCTGGCTTCCTCCCGGGTCATAGTGTAAGCTCTAGCACCTGCCCTCTGCACTCCTTCCTCCGGCTTCTTCTTCTCTCCTCCAGAGCTCTTCGCCCTCGGCTTCTTACAGTCTCTAGCGATATGGCCAAGTTGGCCACACCTGAAGCATACGTTCATCCCCATCCTGCACTCACCAGTATGCTCCCTTCCACATTTGCCATACTTCTTCATCCCTGATCCAGATGTGACCACACGTCGGTCATCCACCTTTGCCACCTTATTGTTTGGAGTGGCTCTACCACGTCCAAACCGTTTCCCATTCTAGTTCCGGCTACCACCATCCTTCTTATTCACCTCAGCCACCACCACCTCGCGCTCATCATATAATCTGCCAGCCAAGTCAACCGCCAACCTAAAAATACTCGGCCGGGCGGCGATCATATGCCTACGGATATCCACCGGCAGCCCCTGGATGTATCTTTTAATCTTTCGTGACAATGGTGTCACTTGATCGGGCACCAGCCGCGCCATTTCATTAAATTTGGTGATGTACTGCTAGTGTGTCATTGCTCCCGCCTCCAGCTACAGGAAGTCTCTTTCTACCTTGTCCATCTCTCTGTGAGGACAAAATTCCTCAATCACTAACTTCTTCAGTTCACGCCATCTTATTCTCCTAATGGCCCTGCTACCCTCGGCTTGGACAATGTTGTCCCACTAGCACAACGCCGACTCCATAAAAGAGTGGGTAGCAAATTTCACCTTCTGATCTTCATGACACTCACCGATATTGAGGACAACCTCCATTTCCCTCACCCACCGGTGAGCAGCTATAGCTGTGCCGTTTCCGTCGAAAGTAGGGGGCTTGCATCTCATAAACGCCCCATAGTTGCAGCCTCTAGTCGCCTCCGGCGCAGGTTCCTCTTCTTCCTCCTCCTCATCATCAGAAAGAACCGTTTCCGGCTTTGGTTGATCCCATCATCCCGAGGACCTGTTTCTTTCCTTTCTTTCCCCTTCCCTAACAGCCTTGATCACTTCGGTCACCACAAATGGTAGAATCATCTGCATGACCTGGTGAACCTCTTCCACCACAGCCTCCTTTACTGAGGCCCTCAGATTTGCGCTCTCATCGCCACCCTCCGGATGAGGGGTCTCTGGTTCTTCATGAACCACTTTCTTGACTCTGGGCCTCCCTCTCTTGGGTCGCGGAGTAGCACCGTGACCTCCGCCACGAGAGGCTTTTGAAGATCTACCGCCAGCCATCCACGAAAAGCACACTATAAGATTCAAACACTAACGTGGTCATTCAAGGTAACACTCAGTTTATGTCAAGTATAGTAAGTCCCTAATTACAGTGGCCAGTTGTGATTAGCCACTTACTTTACTCTTCATACCCCAAGCATCTTCTATCCTGACTTAATCAGTATCTAAATCTACTAAGAGCACATAATCAAATAGCATGTGCATATAATACCGGTTAACATTAGGAAAAGACATACCTGATGGCACATAGCTACTTGGGCTGACATCCCTCCATTGGTCCCATTTTCAGTTAAGTTTAGGTTTTAAAAATGTATTTAACCCAATTCTCTTAAACCTGGCTATGATACCAACTTATAAGGTTCCTTTCTCGGAAACTCACAGTTGGTCAATACAGCAATTAAAACACTATACATTATAATTATACAAACTTAAGCAGCGGAAATGATTTATCAAAAACCATTCATTTCATTTAAAACACTATTGTTAAGCAATAAATCATCTTACAAAAGAATTGTTTTAACGCATTACAAAACAACAACAACATAGAATACGAATGGATGTCAGTCTTTTCCTGCCGAGTAGCTTCACCCTCGTGCCATCCTCAACAATAATTACCTGCCAACTGAAAATGTATAAAAGTCAGCATTGCTGAGTGAGCTCTAGTTTTAAAGTAATAAAATACTTTATATGTTGTATATAAAAAATACTATTTTCTGTAAAATACAACTCTGTACTGTATATGCGAGCACGCATTAACTATATGAACAAATACTGTTCGTTCTCTTACTGTATGCCTTGTCTGTTCTGTAAACTTTTATCTTTATGTTTTACTTTTTGTATGGACCAGTGAGCAATACCCCAACTGTATGCGCGATGGAAAACGGGTGATGGGCCATCTATATTCCTCGAAAGGGTCAACTATATCCCTCGAAAGGGTCAACTGTATCCCTCGAAAGGGTCAACTGTATCCCTCGAAAGGGTCAACTGTATCCCTCGAAAGGGTCAACTGTATCCCTCGAAAGGGTTCTGTGTACTGTGTACAAGGCCAACCCAATCACCCAGGGCACGCTACAAAGGTCCTGCCAATCTCAATCGATTGACCCTATGTGCATAATAGGGTAGCTAACCCGCAGCATAGTTGAGCTGATGACAACATGGTCGTGTACCTCCTGTAAGCTTGCAAGACTTGTTAACATTTTCATTAATGTTCCTCTTCTTTTCTTTATTGCTCTTTCACTTTATTATTACGATATACTTTACGTTACGATAATAACATACCACGTAAAGTCACATACTATAAGTAATAATAATAATAGCAATAACAATAATAAGGAACAATCATAGATAATCATATCATGCATGAAACATCATCATTAATAAGCCCTTAGTCAACCTCGGTTAAAACCCTAAAGCACAGACTCCCAGAAAATTCTGTAAAAATTTCTAAGTGCTTAGGCGCATGGAACTATTTGGGCGCATGAGCCCTGTTTGGGCGTTTCATGATATGTAGGCGCATCAGCCAACACTTAATCATTTTTCACTTTAGGCGCATGAACTATTCAGGCGCACGGGCACTATTTGTGCGTATGAACACTTAGACGCATGGATAATTCGGACGCATGGACACTTAGGCGCATGAGCCACTTGGACGCATGGGCACTATTGGGGCGCATGGCCCTACACTTAGTCGTCCGGCTAATATTTCTAGGCGCATGGACCACTGTTCAGGCACATGGGCTATACTTAAAACATTTCTAAGGCATGGATTACACTTAAATCTTTCTAAGGCATCTTCAGGCGCATGGATTACACTTAAATCTTTCTAAGGCATCTTCAGGCGCATGAGCTTTATCTAGGTGTATGGATCTTCTGTTCAACATGTTTCCAGTATGTTTTCAAACCCAACCATCAAACCCATCTGTTCAAAGCTTAATGTGGCTATTCTAAACATGAACAACCTATGAGCATTCAAGAATCAACATCCAATCATGCACATTACATACGGGTAAACATACAAAAGCTTTGAAAATCGTTTAAATACATTTCAGCCCCAAAGATAGTTTAAAACAAGTAAAACCGGGGTCTAGAACTCACCTGGTGCAACTTGGGTGTTTCTTCCTTTCTAACCCGCTTGCTATGAGTTCAAACACCTAAAAACAACACCAACACACACACCCGAGCACATACACAAACACATAAGCACATATGCATATAACCGAGATAAAACTCGTCATAAACACTTAAAACCCACGAATTCTTACCTCGAATACGACTTCTTTTCTTCTTCTTTTTCTTCAGCCGAGAGTTTCCCCTGCTCTCTCTCTAAAACCGAAAAAGTGGTGATGTGAAGTGAGGGTGGGCGGCCATGCCCACCTTTACACCAACTTTTCAAAGTTTTGTCCTTTTGGACATTTTTAGTCCCTTCACTTGGACTTTATTACTTTTTTTTCTTTTTTTTCTTCATATCTTGTCTTTAAAAAAAATAACCGGGTGTTACATAATATCATATACAAGTTTTCAATGGCAACAATGTATATAACGAAACATAATAAAGAAAATTATAAAAATAAAAATAACAGAAAAATAAAAAAATAAAAAACAAAAATGTTTCTTTTGTTTTCCTCTTTTATAAAAATAAAAAAAATCATTTTTTACGAACATCGTTTTACACATGTATATAATACCGGATTTATACATGTGTAAAATAAGATTTACACATGTTACAACCAGATTTACAATTATAACTAGATTTACAAAATTGTAATGGCTAATTTACACATGTGTAAATAAGGTGAGCGAGTTTTTAAAAGTATATCAATATGGTATACGTTAAAAATATAAAAAATACTAAAATTAATGTTGAAAGTTTTTGAAAAAACATATCATAAAAAAAGCTATGAATGTTTAATAAAAAGATGAAAATAACATATGATTTGCATGTGATGTTTAATTTACGACTGATATTAGTTTTGAAAGTTCTCATAAAAAGATTATAAAACTAAAACCTCCCATGTTATTAATACAATAATACAATCATTTCATACACGAAGGTATATGAATGATTTTTCTTAATGTGAATATCATGAAAACTATTTTACAAATAAACTGTTGTAAATACTCATCAATTTAAATTACTTAATGTACAAATTTACATCATCTTGTACGATAAATTATTTCTGTCACCATTACTAATGCTTAATTGAACTGAAGCACCGAATAATTAAACACGTTTTTGTTCTTTAGAAGTCTGTATTACAAAGGCTGTGACTACTTTTATGTATAATAATTAATAAATTTAGTAGTTTTTTATAGTATTTTTTGAAAAATATTATTAAGGTGACAACATGACATGCATAATAATATAATAGTAAAAATAGGTTGACAGGCACGGACTCCTATGGTCCCTCACTTGTACATGTGTTCAAACTCATTTGGTAAACCATAAAACACCACTCTCTTTGCCCAAAAATAAAATTAACAATAAAATACTTGCCCTATTATTTTCTAAAAGTTTCAATTTAAGTAAGTTTAATGATCAATGATTTTTTATTCCGTTTATATTATTGTTAACTTTGTATGGCATTGTTTTATTAAATAACTTCGTAGACGCATAAGTCTTATTCTAGATCAAACAATTAAAAGAACACACGTTTGTGAAGATTGAAAAACGTTACGTAATTGATTGTTGCAAGTGATCAACTCGATCTATGAGATAAACACAATCTTAGATGTGTGCATGGTATCTAAGAGTGAATGTAACATTAGAACGCCATCTCGTTAAGGCTAATGTGTAAACAACGATGTAAAAAAATCTCAAGACATTTATGATTACACGTGAAGAAAAACTAAAAATTTAGTATAATTTCACAAACTTTGAACTTGAAGAGTTAAAAATCATCACATTATAAAAATATAACTAATAATTTTTATAATTCTTGTGTTTTTCTCATAATATATCCATAAAACATTTAGTATTCTTATTTTCTATTAATATGGGGTGTGAACATTGGAACACTTCAAAATTATAAATTAACACTCTAAATTTCTATACAGGTTGTATAGCCTTATACGCGTCGTATAGAAGGGTCATATAACCCTATACGAGACGTATAACCCTAAATTTCTATACGGGTATAGGACCCATTTATATGTCTTTAAAAATACTACACATGAATCACATTCTAATAGTTAAAGGTAGGATATAAATTTGTGAAAAGCAAAAATGGTCAAACTCAAAGTCTAAAACTGTTGGTTAGCAAATGTTTAGTCCTTCAGTCTAATAAGGACAGGCTGGAAGCATCCAAAGGACCAACCCCACTCACCACCATTACACTCCAAATAAATACAACCAATAAATCATAGGGTCCGCTAATCATAGTTATACAGTACACCCATTTATCTTATTTAAAACTTAAATAGTCACTCTAGAACTTAATGAAATTTGATTATGATTATATGATGTTTATGACCATTTTACACTCTAAATTTTTAGTTTATTATTAGAAACTTTTAGATAATTGTAGCATCTGTGACTGTATATGACGAAAATTATATTACATATTCGTAAGCAAAAGAAAAATTAGACTTTCATTCACGTGAAAGAACACCCCACAAACATAAAAGATTGGGGCTCTCTACTCGTATGAAATGTGTCCTAAAAACATATGAAGAATTATACAATATGATGTGTTATCAATATAAATCAAATTTATCTTATAACTTTACATTGTTCACACTTTTTGATACAAAACTAATTTAAAACTTAACATGTTCATGTTTAAACCAATTCATCATTTTGATTAATTGAATTATCATTTTTGTTAAAACTAATTATTTATAAGTAATTAGTTTAATGATTGTCTCTGATAACATTAATGATTGTTTCTTGTAAAATATGTTATTAAAATCTAAATATTTACAAGTGCGAGTTGATTAACGTTTTAAATTAGAAAAATTGTTTTTTACAAAACGTTACTTATAAATTCGGAACTTTCTTTTTAATTTTTAAGTTTTTAGGGATTCAAATTATTACCCATTTTGATAATTTAAAATAAAAGGAAGAAAAAGCTTTAAAAAGCATATAAAAGAATGGTTGGTTTCATTACCTGTTTCTTTTTATTGTTTCTCTCTTCTAAGCATCTTTTTTTTTTCCACTTTTATGGGTTCCTTTCTTTCCACCCTCATCTCCCCACACCCACACTTTACCTTGTAAGAACACCACCTTACATCTCTGGTGGTTCTCCACCTCTTGTTCTTCTCTCTCAACTGTTTCTTCATAGTTTTCAGGTGAAAACCCTTGCTCAATTCTCAATTTTTTGTAAGTTTTATCTTCCTGTCATTGTTGTTTCTGTTAATAATATAGTTTCTTTGATCAGAAAGCTTATTTTCTTTTCCAAATTCCCATCTGTTCTTCTCTCTTTTTTGCAGGAAACACAATTATTTTCAAGAATTCTGATCTTGTTCTTGGTGGGTTGTGCTAAAAAAGTTGAAAAAGCTAAGAAATTGTTGAAATTTTCTCTGGGTTTTTGTAAGAATTTCAAGAAATTGGAGGTTGATTTGGTGCTAATCGATAAAGTCACCATCTTGTTCATGATTTAGCCTTTTTCTTGAATCTGAAACCATAATTAACCTCTTGATTTGATCTGTTGTTTGTGAACCCATGGGACTTTGTCATGGAAAACCCAATCAAACCCTTGAAAATCAGCTTGAAAACTCCAATTTACCCAATGAAATTGAACCAACAACATTGAATTCCACTGGGAAATCATCAAATTTTCCTTATTACAGCCCCAGTCCCTTTCATAACAGTACTGCATTCAAGAACTCACCTGCAAATTCTAGTGTTAGTTCGACACCTTTACGCGTATTTAAGCGAACTTTTGCACCCCCTTCGCCTGCGAAACATATTCGAGCTCTGCTAGCTAGAAGACATGGGTCTGTTAAGCCTAATGAAGCCTCAATTCCTGAAGGAAATGAATTAGTGGTTGGATTAGATAAGAATTTTGGGTATTCTAGGCAGTTAGTAAGCCATTATGAGCTTGGAGATGAAGTGGGTCGGGGGCATTTTGGGTATACTTGTACTGCAAGGGGTAAGAAAGGGAGTATGAAGGGCCATGATGTTGCCGTTAAAGTCATCCCCAAATCAAAGGTTTGATTTTTTTTCATTTCTGTGTATGAACATTATGTTGATTACGTTTGGCGTTGTGTTTTGAAAGTAATTTTTTGGTTATTGGCATAATTAAGTTGATAATCAGTGGATAATGTTTGGGTGCAGTTAAACAGATTTTGATTCCTAATCAGTTTACCATTTCTTGTAAATCATCAAATTGAGGCTGTTTGGATTGATTATATATAAGCAGAATTAGATATCAGCTTATTGAGAAAAAAACTAATTTTTTCACTCTAGGGATAAATGTAGAGTTATGCATATAATTAGTTTGAAATAAGCATTATCAAACTGCTGATTAAAACCAACTTATTTCACCTCAAAATAAACTGAAAACATAAAAACTTTTCTTAATCCATACACTCAAAAGTGCTTGTCCGTTTTGAAAACCGGATATGTTGTTCAAAATAATTTGTCCCAAACAATCAAAATTTGCCAAACAGTGATGATCTAATAATTAGAACTTCAACTAGCATGAGCACATCCTAACACACTTTCGTTATAGCTGATTACTAATTCTAATTATTCCACATCAGATAATCACTTCTGGAATCCAATGCTGAACATGCCCTTAGAAGCTCTAAAATTTATTAGAGTTAGTAATTTTGATTGAATTTATTTAGGTTGACTTTTGTGGTCAAAAGGATTACATGTTGGCCAAAGAGTTTATATAGAAAAACTTAACTTGTATCAAATTGATCTTTATAAAAGCCACTTTTTAATTAAGTACTTTACATTGTATATTTTTATATGGTCATCTAAGATATGTTGTTTTTTTTCCTTGTTTAAACAAAATTCTTGACTTTATCCAGATGACGACCGCAATTGCCATTGAAGATGCAAGGAGAGAAGTGAAAATATTAAGGGCTTTAACTGGTCATGACAATCTAGTCCAATTTTATGATGCTTATGAAGATGAAGATAATGTGTATATAGTTATGGAGTAAGTGTGGATTCTCTATAATTTATCACTATTCGAGGGTATTTAAGACCTTTTAGATCACATGTTATTGTTTTAAAACATGGTGCTTACTATCGAATTATATGTTTTACCCTTTTATAGGTTATGTAAAGGTGGTGAACTATTAGACAGGATACTAGCAAGGTATACAGAATACAATTAATCTAATTTGCATTCAAGCATGGTCAACCTTTTTGGTCAAATTGTAAATAAGTGTGTTTGTAGGGGTGGTAAATACTCTGAAGAAGATGCGAAGGCTGTTATGGTCCAAATCTTAAGAGTCACTGCATATTTCATCTACAAGGTGTGGTTCACCGTGATCTCAAGCCTGAGGTAAGTGATTGATTATTTCGGAAGTTTTTTTTTATTAACTTTTATAGTTGTTTATTTAAGCTGTTAGCTTCTAACAATGTCCAATAATGAGTCCTTATATGACTTTGAGTGTGAAATTAGGCCTTTTCCCTTCTTTTTATTGGGTTATAAGCCTATAATGTTAGCTTTAAATCCAAAGTTACTAATTTCACGATAAGCAATCATTACAAGAATTGTGAAGTTTATCAGTTACATTAGTTTTGTAATTCTCTTGTTAGTTAATTAGAATTATTTAATTAGCGATGGAAATTGCAAACCATTTACTTATGAATGGATAGATGTGGATTATTTCTCTTTATCTCTAACGCGTCAAATATGTATAAAAAACTAATTAAAAAGGTGAAACAGGTAATAGGGTTCACAAAGTGTATTTTTAGTTTTTTACTATAATTTATTTTGAAATTGGATTACCATTGATTAACGAACATAATTTTAAAATCATATTTGACACCCTAAATGCTCATAAAAATTTTAAAATCTGGACCAAAAGTGTTCAAGTCCTCCCAACACGATTGTGTTAATTGATATAAGAAATTATCTGTTTTGACCCAAACCTGTCACAGAACTCGCCCATTTTACCACCACTATTTTTAGTTCTCTAATCAAGCTTTCATTAAATTACGTTTCAAAGTCAGATCATATGGAGTATTTTGGAACTACAACATCAGAGGAAATATCGACTTATGAATTCCAAGATATTTACTAATAATCTCTTTATTTCATTTCAGAACTTTTTGTTTATATCTAAGGATGAGCATTCACTCCTTAAAGCCATTGACTTTGGACTCTCTGACTATGTAAAGCCAGGTCAAAGTCTTTTACTTAAATTGCGCCTTAATCTTGTTTTAACTGTCCCTAATTAGGTTTGACGATGTTTGACTGATTGTTAAATACGTGCAGATGAGAGGTTGAATGATATTGTTGGAAGTGCATACTATGTAGCTCCTGAGGTTTTACACAGATCATATGGAACAGAGGCTGACATGTGGAGTATTGGTGTTATTGCTTATATTCTTTTATGTGGAAGCCGACCCTTTTGGGCCCGCACAGAGTCTGGCATCTTCCGGGCCGTATTGAAGGCTGACCCAAGTTTTGATGAAGCCCCATGGCCTTCTTTGTCAACCGACGCGGTTGACTTTGTCAAAAGGTTATTAAACAAAGATTACCGTAAAAGACTTACTGCTTCACAAGCTCTAAGTAAGTTTCAACCCCTTAAAAGCATATATATCCTTATTCTATTTCATGAATATTGCAAAGTTTGACTTTTCACGTAATTTAGCAATATATTTCTTATATATGAACGAGTCATTATGTCAAAATGTAACTTACTTTCACCTTTTGGCCTTACCCTTTAGAACCAAATTGAAATATTAATATGCTCATCGTATATCTGTAATACCCTTTAGTATGGAAAAAGGAATCTTATGGAATCAAATGAATGCTATGAACCAACTTGTCAAATGTCTGATACTAATATTATAGAATAAAGGAATCATGTAACACCAAATCAATGCCAATAGCAAACTTGTCAAATGTCTAAAATACCATTTTTATACCATAAAGTAATATTATGGAACCAAAATAAATTATATTGAAGGCCAAGTGCACAACAAGCTGCCTTTTATCTGATCACATTGGTTATTAAGGTATTGGTGGGCCCCTTGAATTTTCTGTTAATGAGTTCATATGGTTGCCAAAATAAGTTATTACATGTCAAATGTCTGTAATATAGTTCATAGAGAATCAAGAATTTTGAAGAACCAAATCAATATGATTAATGTACTTGAAATGGTAATAATTGAGAAACAAGAATTAAATCAGTATGATTAATTTACTTGGAAGAATAATAATAATTGAGAAACAAATAACTTTCTAGTTATGGAAAGTAACATGTATTTGACTATTCAGTATTATACTAATGTTTTTATGTTTTCTTGATTAGGTCATCCATGGTTGGCCAGTTATCATGATGTGAGAATACCTTGGATATGATAATCTACAAGACTGTAAAAGCATATATATGTTCATCTCCTCTCAGAAAAGCTGCTTTAGGGGTATGTACCTTTTTTATATGTTTCCCTCCAATAAAATACGGTTTCCTTTGAGTTTCAAGGTCAACTTGATTATTTTCTTGAGCCTAGGAATCGAAATCAACAGTTTTGAATTCTAAAGAAGATTAATATTACATCAGTTCTTTTAACTAATGACATTATCGAAGATTTCCATGTTGAACTTGGAACTGTGTTTGTGCAAATTTGAATATATAGTCATCTTATTCTTAAACTTATTATCCTACCTTGCAGGCTGTTGCAAAGACTTTGACTGTTACAGAGCTAGGTTATCTTCGCGACCAATTTGTGTCACTAGGTCCAAATAAAAGCGGATTCATATTCATGCAAAACTTCAAATCGGTATACTTTTTCTTTTAATATGTGTCCCAACTCCCAAGTGATGATATGTAATCTTGGATGCTAGTCTAAACTTACAATTCTGTAGGCTTTACTGAAGAATTGCACCGAGGCTGTAAAGGATTCACGCGTGCTAGATTTTGTCCATATGGTTATTACCTCAAATACGCTTTTAGTAGCCTAGATAATTAAGAAACTAATAATAAAGGAAGCTCAATGGGAACATTTTATTTTTTTAACAGGTGAGTTCTCTTCAATATAAAAAAATGGATTTTGAGGAATTTGCAGCAGCAGCCATTAGCATTCATCAGTTGGAAGCAATGGAAAATTGGGAGCAGCTTGCACGTCGTGCCTATGAGCTCTTTGAGAAGATGGAAATCGCCCTATCATGATTGAAGAACTTGCCTCGGTGTGTCTCATATCCCCTGGGATGTGTGCTTTTTACCCATGAGTATCAGAGGTTGCCAAATGGGTGGGTCGGGTAATTTGGATAGAAAGTTAAAACGGGTAATTCTTGGTGCGAGTTAAACAGGTTGGGTTGGCCAGAAACACTTCTTATCTATTTTTTGTCTAAAATTTTTAAAAACATTTATTTTCTTACATACAAGTAAAAAATCACCTTGACTTATCAACAACAGCGAGCATACCCCATAAAATCCAACCCATAGCAAAGTTATGGCAGGGGCTGGGTAGGGTGGGATGTAGGCAAACCTTAACTCAATCTCAAACCTTAACTCAATCTCAAGGATGGAGAGGTTGCTTCTAGAAACTCTAAAATCATCGCTATTTTTGTACATATATCTTTTTTGAGTTCAAATGATAAGAAATTTATTTTATTTTTATTTTATAATTGTAGGAACTTGGGCTTAGTCCATCGATACCGGTTCATGTGGTTCTTCAAGACTGGATTAGACATGCTGACGGGAAGCTCAGTTTCTTAGGGTTCGTTCGCCTTCTACATGGAGCTTCGTCACGTGCATTCCAGAAAACTTGAGATATTTAAAAATAAAAAAATAAAAGAAATAAAAGAAAACTAATTATCCCATCAGAAACCATGTGGTTGATACAAATTTCTTCAAGATATTGAAGCAAGAATCTATGAAACAAGAAAAGGTTCCAACTTTCATTCACTCAAAATGCCATTTGCAGCAAACTCATTGTCAAAGTGTGTCAAAATAGAGAATTGTACAGTGGTAGGTCTCATTGTGTTTAGTTTACTGGAATAGAAATTGCATAATGGTTGAGTGAATTTTGTGTTAGTTATTTTTTAAATTTTTTTTCCTTTTTCTAAATGTTCACTATCTGGTTCAGTCCATTGTGTTGAGATGTACTGTTGTTATGTAACTTGATCAATTTATGTCATCTTAATAATGGTGGAAACAACTTGGTTGAGTGAATTTGTGTCTGGATAGGCACATTTTTTGTAAGCTTATTGTGATGGGTCACATTATTTGAAAATGAGCTTAATTATTCTTACATCAAGATGATGAGTAGGTTTTTAGCAAGATGCCTCCAAGCTTAAGAACATTATAGATGTTGGTAGGTTTGACGACTGGGTTGAATGTCTCATTCCAATCAATGCATAGTTGTTGGCTATTCCCATTAGTTTTAATACGTGTTAATAGGCCATGGAGTGTACACTTATTTAAGATTAATCTAATTTTTGGCTTTGGCGAACAAGAGTCAAGGGGGCAACCCCCACTTTTGTGTTGGCAGTTGATCTTGTCATAATATCATTAGAAGATAGTTTCCAACATATACATAGGATTATCTATAAAATTCAAATATTGTATCCTCTATACATTTCTAAAATATAGGATCTTATGTAATTATTTATAGTGTAAAATGAATAGACAAGGATACACTTTGAACTCCATTATGATATTAGATCACTCTCTTATAACCATAAGAAAACCGCCAACCATCTTCCTCCTCGACCACATTCTTACTCAAAAAAGGCTACTTTCTCTACTGCCTAATATATCTACTAGTTAGCTTCCTCCTCAACCTCATTTTTACTCAAAAAAGACTTCTTCATCCTCTAAGAAAAAGGCCCAAAGAAAACCGATTATGATTGGAGTCGCATAAATGCAATCGTTCCATAAGGGATTTGCGACAAGATCTCTGATGATCTTCTTCATACCATCTTCATACCAAACTCAATGGCAACAAAAGCATGGGCATCTCGAGAATATTTTTTAGGATAATCTTAATTCTCGAGCACTTTATCTAGAACACTAGTTCAACAACACAAAACTAGATTGTTCTCGAAAGATCACTTCTTACTATCATGCTTTAAAAGTCTTATCAGGTCAACTCACAACCGTATGTGCTACAGTATCAAATCATCACCTTGTATTGCAGCTTATATCAAGCTTCAATGAACAATATGATGGGTTACAAAGCTCCTTGAACAAGCTGTACTCCTTTCAGATTTCTATGAGGCATGGTCTAGGTTGATTCTTGAGATAACTCTCAAGGCAAATTAGAATTCTACCATTATGGCTCTTTATGCTACAACTACCACATCACTGACCACTTCATCCATAGTTTATGTCACCTTCGAAAGCCCATCAAACAACTCTATTGTCAAGTAATCTAAACATGGATGCGACCAAAATAGGGCTCTCGGGGTGGGCATGGGCATGGCCACTTTGCTTATCAATGTAGAACCATTGTTATAACTCTTGGTATTCTCAAACGCAGCAGCCTTGAGGAGCTCCTTATCAATAGCCTCTACTTGAAGCTGGTCACAACCTACATGGGCAGCCCTCCTTGCTTATACTAGACTACAATGTGCTCACCAACTAAACGTCGTTTGATAAACCGAGGATTCTAGGACTACTCATCCTATACAACATCCAAGGTAGCTTATGCTCCCACTTGCATGGAGCAGGCTCTGCATACTATGTCACTAAACCCATCGATTGGAAATCTATACATCGATCTTGGTTCAACATTCCACATGGTGAACGCTCAAATGTAATCTTTCTTCCTGTTTAAAAATTATTATTTTAATCATGTTATTGCTGGTATAACAACATTTCTATCAAATTTGATCATTATGGTTTTGTTATGAAGGATTCAGATCAAGATCATTATACTTTGAAGTACCATCAGCGGTCTACTCTATCCTCTCACCTCTTTAGATACACAAGTCATCTCTCTATCTACCTTTGTAGAATTGTTTCAAGATTTTTGGCATTGCTGTCTTGGACTCTCGGGCCTTGATTGACCTTCTAGTTCAAAAAAAAAAAAATGGTAGTGATTGTGGAAAACTTAAAACTTTGTCTTTATGTGATACTTTCATGTACGGAAAACTATTAAGTTTCCCTTTGTTGTTTCTACATCTGTTACATATTGTTTATTTGACATTATGCATGATGATTTGTGGACCTCATCAGTCCTTAGCTCGTGAGGCCACCATTATCATATTTTATTTTTAGATGATTTTTACTAATTATATTTGGACATATCAACTTTCATATAAATCTCAAGCATTCTCATTCTCTACTTTTCTATATTTTCAACTCCAACCTCACTTTGAAGGCATCGTTAGATGTTTACAATGTGATAATGCTACCACATGCTCTAATGAATCTTTCTATGACTTTTTGTATTTACAATGTGATAATGCTACCACATGCTCTAATGAATCTTTCTATGACTTTTTGTAATCAAAATGGGAAGGTCACTTGTTTTCTTTCCCTATACACTTTCTCATAAATCAAAGGACAAAACTTAAAATCAGTTCCATAAATAATATCTTTCGTACTTGTCTCACCCAAGTATGGGTACCATAAAAATTTTGGTATTACACATTAGAAATGACCACGTATATCTTAAATATTCTACCAAGCAAAACCAAACATTTTTAATCTCTAACCTCTCTCCTTTATTATTGTTATCCTACATACACACACCTCAAAGTTTTGAGGGTCTGTGCTACACACTCCACCGTTTCACTATCATATAATAACTGGCATACCATCCTGCTCTTTGTTTCTTTTCAAGATACCCCTCTAACTATTAAGGGTTTAATTGTTTTGACTTTCCAACAATAAAATCATAATCTCTCATAATGTTATCTTCAATGAAGTTTCCCCCTTCTCCATACTAAATTCTACACCTCCTGATACCACTTTCGTCATACTGACCCTCACTCATTTATTTGGATGTCTACATCTTCTCCTATCCAAACAGATCCTACCCTGTCCTCCCCTTCGCCCATACCTCTAATCTCTCCCATACCCTCCACTCGTACCTTTAATCTTTCCCATACCTTCCATCGCTATTTCTTAGCTATCATTGAATATCTCCAAACACTCTTAACCATAACACACCTCCATCATTCAAACCTACTCCTACAACCCAAAATAAAATGCTCCTACATCCTTGGCCACAAATCAACGTTTACCATGTCAACTCATCTCTCTCTATAGCACCTCAATAGCCCTAACTCAACCATTCACAATCTTCCACTAGCCTTCCACCAACACTACCATTCCACACAACCACCCTACACCAACCGAACCACCTGCCACCAAAAATAAAATGGGAGTGTCAAAAACAAAATCATACTTTAGTCTTAATTCTACCACCTCCCCTCCAAATCCTATAATTTCGTTATTTCATAATACCACTAACACCTTTGCCACCCTTGTTTAAAATTCTGTCATGATAGATGAATTTAATGCACTTGTTGAATCCAAAGATCGCAATCAGGAATTATCAGTGTTGGTTGAAATTAAGTCAACGTTTGCGGAATCAACTTTGACTTGGTTTAATTGTTTGTATTAAATTTCAATATCAATAAAGATTCAAGAACAAGGTGAAAGAAACATAATTAATGAATGAACATATATTAAATTCAAATGTATTTCATTAAAACATGTTAATGATTACAAATAAACAATGAACGAATGATATTGAATTTTGTGTTTGATGATGTGATGACTGCTAGGGTTTGGTTGTGTGATTTGATGTGATGTTTTTCTATTGTGGAACCATTGTATTACCGTCGCAGTCATGTGATTATTCATATTGCAAAAAGAATAATAGCTACTGAAGTAACAATCTTCAGTATTATGGTTTTTCATGTCACACCATTTATAATACTTCTAATCTGATTCTTTCTCAGAACCATTTACTTTTTTATGGTTTACCAACTTTTGAGGTTTTTCATCCTTCTTTATCTTTGGAGATTCTTTCTTTTCCGATTTGTGAAGCTTTTGTTTGTTTGTTGCTGAATTCCTCTTCCGTAGATCATCTACCGAATCAATATTAACTTCTACTGAAGAAGTTTTATTTTTCCGCAGATCCGGTACTAGAGAGAGGTTCTTCTTCCGCTGATGATCTGCTGATGCCTTTTTTTTTCCTTTTTCCATAGATTTGTGTCTTTCCTCACTAGAGGCACACTTCTCATTTACTTCATTGGAAGAAGTTTGTTGCTGATTTAGCTCTTGAAGACCTTCATTTAATTGAGCTATTCTCTTGCAGATGGTCTTCAACATGTTCTTTGTTTAGGAGGGTATGGCAGCTTTGTTTCTTCAAGCACTTTTGGAATATTTGTTTCAAAAACAACATTCTTACCCTTATTGAGAAGATCAACATCATGTTCATTAGAATCATCCAAGTCATCCCACTCATCAAAGTCAAATTCTGAATTCAATTGATTAATCTTTTCTGATTCAAAAGACTCAATTTCATTCACCTCAGATTTATTATCAATGTTTGGTTGATTAGAGTTAGTTCCTATATTAGTGCTTGGCACAAAATGTTTTGACAGATTATTTGTCATTGATTGAGACAAAGGAACATAGTTATTGTTAATAGGAGGTGCCACAACATTATAACCCAACCTAGACCTTTTCTTTGATTCAATATGAGAATTTAATAACTTCTCATATTGCTGAGATGAGAGTTGAAACTTCTGGAGTTTCACTTCAGGTGATGCATGATCAGCTGTGGATTTGGTTAAGAAAGTGGTTAGATGCTCAACTTGTGCTTTCAAACTATAATTTTTAGAAATTTTTTTGTCTAAATCCTTTTGTAAAGAGTTAATTTTAATTTGATATAATTTATGTTCTCTTACATGAGATTCATTCAAATTTATTGTTTCTTTAACTTTATCAGCTAATTGTTGAGCATGGACTCTATATCTTTCTACTTCCTTAACACATATTGATGAACATAACCTGTCTCTTACCTCACTTGCCATGGGTGGAACTTTGTTTTCCATGTGAGTCATTAGAGATTTATTTTCTTCCAAGACTTCCTTCTTATACATACTCCAGTCACAGGTTCCATCTTGAAGAATGATCAGTCCAGATTCTTTTGAGTTGCTAGTTCCTGTTGGTGTTGGTGGCTAGTGGAGATGAGTTGGCCAGTTGTGGCTGTCTGAAAAATCTTTGAGTTGATGAAGGTTGTTTAGCCTGATGATTCTGATGTTGTGTTGAGTCAGCATTTTGTTGATTGCATTCTCTAGAAAAGTGTCCATAGAGATTCACTTGAAGCATCTTACCTTTGACTTATCAACTCCAATCCGTGATGATTTACTTGCAGCAGCCAAATTCTTGTTTCTTCTTAGATATTGTTTGGCTCTATAAGCAATCATTTCCATTTGCCATTGTAGATCCATTTCCTCCACTACATCTGGAGGTAATTCTTCCAAATCTTGTTGACACATGTTAGCAGTTGGCAATTAACTTCCTAGGTAGGCTTGAAAACTTGAACTGAAAGCTGTAAAAGCTACTTTTTGTTCTTCAGAGTCTAGAATAACAGTGATAGACTCTGATTGATTGTTGGTTGATGATTTTTCGAATGATTTATCTCTTTGATCATCTGTTCTTTCTTTCTCTTTTCTTGACTTACTTTGATAAGATTTCTTAGAAGGTTTCGAAGCATAGAAGCCTGCTTCCTCTTCATCTTCAATCAAAGTATAAGAGTTATCACCATCATTATTGCACATGAAGGCATTTCCAGCATTTCTTGTTTCTTTAAAATGATATGGTGATACATGAGTTCACACACTATTGTTACTTGATTTCTCATCCATTTCAAGAGCCTCAACTTTAGCCACTAGAGTATCTAGTCCGACTGCTTTGAGATCTATGGTATTCTTGAACATGGATACAGTTTGCTTCCAACTTTCTGGTAAAGTATGGAGCATTTTTTTTGTTCAGTTCCTCATTTGTGTATTTCAACTCCAGAATGTTCATTTCTGTAACAAGTTGCATAAACCTGTGGAGTTCTTGAGGAATTGATTCACCCTCAATATTATGAAATGTTTCATATTGTGAACGCAGGGTGTCCTTCCTAATGCTTTGGATTTCATCACTCCCTTCATAGAGTGTCTGAAGAATCTTCCACAAGAAATTGGTTGTTTTATAATTTTCACATCTGATCAATATTTCTTCTGGTAAAGCCATACTAAGCAAGCTGTATGCTTTGATATCAACTTTAACCTTCTTAATATCATCAGGTGACAGATCTTTCGTGCTTATGGGTTGATTGTTATCATTATAATCCGGCCCGATGGTGGGTGGAATATAAGGAACTTCTGTTATAGATACCCATAAGTCAGAATCTGTATAATTTACATGATTCCTGAACTTGATTTTCCAGGATTTGAAATCTGCTTTTGTTTCCAACTTTGGCGGTTGGTAAGATGATCCACCAAAGTTGCTCATGATTAGTTAAGATCCAAGATGTTAACTAATGATTTGTTCAAAAGATATGAACAAGTTATTGATTTTGAGCAATAACTAAGATCTGCTATTCATTTGATTTGAATACAGATCCAAGTTAAACGACAAATTAAATATCACACAAGCTTTTGCTCAGAAAAGATAGATCCAATCAGTAAAAACTGATAAATCTAAAGATTCAAGAACAATTAAACACAACTAACACTGATAGATCAATTGATCTAAATCAATGAGCACTTGACTCTGATATCACCTGTGAATCCAAGGATCACAATCAGGAATTATCAACGTTGGTTTAAATCAAGTCAACGTTTGCGGAATCAACGTTGGCTTGGTTTAATTATTTGTAATAAATTCCAATATCAATAAAGATTCAAGAAAACGGTGAAAGAAACACAATTAATGAATGAACAAATATTAAATTCAAATGTATTTCATTAAAATATGTTAATGATTACAAATAAACAATGAACGAATGATATTGAATTTTGTGTTTGATGATGTGACGGCTGCTAGGGTTTGGTTGTGTGATTTGATGTGATGTTTTTCCGTTGTGGAACCGTCTTCTTGCCGTCGCAGTCATCGTTGATTCGAAACCTAGGATCCATATTTATAGGCACGCGTGTTCCTGTTAAGGAAACACTGGATCTCTTAGGATTTGGAATTGTTTCCGTTAAGGAATCACCATAATTCTTGGGATTCGCATAACTGACTTGTAACACTTGTATCGTTTGAATACAAGTGTTTGTACTCTGCAGGAATATTGCCTTCCGTAGATAATTGTTCTTTAGCAGGAGTCTTGTTCTTCATAGGAAAGTTGTTCTTCTGCAGGAGTCTTGTTCTTCCGTAGGAAACTTGTTCTTCCGTAAGAGTCTTGTTCTTCCGTAGGAAACTTGTTCTTCCAAAGCACTTGTTCTTCTGATCTAGTTGTTCATCCGTAAAAGATCTTCAGATGTAATTTTACTTGTAAGAAATATATCTATGGAGAACAAAATGTTCATCCGTAGATGTTTTTCACACTTGGTCAATTTTCAGAAATTTACCAATTCTAATGTTTTGCCTGCAAATATACATAAATCAACACACATATATATAGGTTAAGCTATAAATTTAATGCATACACAATAATGAATTACAAATATTCATTACATATATTAATTCAAGTACTAAGCCTATACAAAATAGACTAGATCTACTGATCCTAGACCTAACATATTTAAACATAAATCTAATGCCAATAGGTCACTTAAAAGATATAAGGCTTGTCTTGTTTGTTATGAAAATCTCAACACATAGGTATTGACTGTGGCAAAACTTTTAGCCATGTGGATTATCCATAGTATCATTGTTACTTACACTTGGACCATTCACTAGCTTGATATGAAAACACATTCCTTTATGGCTACATAACTACAAAGCATTTATATATATGCACTAATAAACGGTTTTTGCAGGATCGATGTTTGTCACTAACACTTGGTTTTTCTTTAAAACTCACTTAATGACACACCGTTTAGATGAAGCAGAATCTCTTCTAGGAGTTGATAATAATATACTAAGTAACAAAGAACACAAGAAAATAATTTTCAAGGTACTTGTATATATTACTTATCAACTCAAAGTATTATAAGACTCTTACGAGCATTTTATAAGAGTTACGATGAGAAACTATATATACTATCACCTACAACCGGATATACTTTCATACCAGCTGGAAACCTACAACTAAAGCAAATACTACAAAGCTATAGTTAAGGTATCTTAGATAAAGTCTTATCTAAGATTTGGTAGTCATGACATGTCCATGTCTTACCTTTTGTCACCAACTAATGTTGGGAACTATACTAACCGATAAAATATGAAAAGTGGAATAAAGTATGGTAAACTATATGGGTTTGAGAAAGCGCCATATAGTATATCAGAGGTCTGTAATGAAGTGTCAGAAGTACCATACTTATGTCCACTAGTTCATAATAGTGTTTTCTGAAGGTTAATTGGCTTTTGAAGAACAAGTTCTTCCGAAGCCACTTATACTTTGAAAGAGGCTACTTCTTTTGAGGCTTGGGAACTTCTACATACTTCAGAAGTCATTGTATTAAATTCTTCTAAGTCTTTGAACTTCGAAAAAGAGAAGACTTTGTCTTCCTAATTTGGAGTTTTCCTTTGGAAGACAATCTTGTACTTGCCTTCGGAAGAACTCCATTTTCCTTCGGAAGAACTCCATTTGCCTTCGGAAGTTCCATACTTAGCTTCGGAAGACCTTTATTAGTTGCACTAAAATTTTCTAAGTGTTTGTTTTGGTTACACTAGCTTTTCTAGATCCAACAAACTCCCCCTAAGTTGATGCTACCAACACCTCACTTATTTCTGCTTTTCAAAACCTTCAGCACCAGGGACAGAAGATGTTTATCCATTTCTTTGTTCTTCCCTGAAGTTGTACTAAGAAGTTTGTACAAGTTATTAGTGGACAAGAGATCCATTCTGTCACTCTAAATGACATGCATCCTTTGTTGTGCCCCCATAAAGAGAGTTAGTTGATGGGAGTTATAGTCATACTCCCATCTAACTATGGATTCAAGGTTAGGACCTTCAACCATTTAAAGAAAGGTTTTGCCTTTGTTTGCTGATCCTTTCTTTTCCTCCTCCTCTCTCAGTCTCAACTCCTCTTCCATCTTGGTCCTTGCAGTTAGCTCGGCCAGATGAAGGCTACTCAGATGATTTCTAATGCGAGTAGCTATCTTGGAGTTGGAGGGGTTGGAGAATGGCTTATTTTCTAAATCGGCAATATCGAATATGCTAAAGTGTAGCAGGGATGAGGCATTGAGCCTGTTCATCTCGCCATTCTCTCTCTCAACAACAAGGTTATGAGAAGAGTCTTCGAACCTCCACAGGATGATCTTCTTTCGTGGCACAAAGGGGCTTAATTGGCACTTTATCCCCTTTCTTGGAATCTAGTAGAGTCACCAGCCTTTTTCTTAGCTTCTTTCCTTTATCATTAAGTGAATCAGAACTTAAGCCAAGGAGTTTAATGGCTTGGTCCAGTGTTCCTCTAGGAAGATCAAGGAATTGATCTTTTGTTAGGGAACATGAGGATCCATCAACATAAGTCAATTTAACTAACTCCTCCTCATAAGAGATGTCACTCAAGGTTGTACACTTGATGAGCTTCATCTTGATCTCCTTTATTCCTCTAAAGAAGATGTTTGGAAGGCAAAGGGGATGGTTTGAGTGATTGTTGGGTAGGTAGTGGTGTTTGGGTTTTAGGAAGTCTTTTGGGTTTGAGGATGGGTAGTTGAGGTGGTTGTGGTAATGAGGTAGGTATGGAGGATGGTGTGGGTTTAGGAGTGCATGGTTCAGAGGTGGGTTAAGTTTTAATGGAAAATGGAAGAGGGATTGGTTCAGGTTGTGGTTGTGGTTGAGGTGTTGGTTTGAAGGTCATCCCCTGTTCCCTTCGATACATCTCCTTCCTTTTCCCTGAGCGAATGTCAGCCTTGATATCACTGACATCTCATTGTAATATCTTCTCAGACATGGGACCCACCTGCCTGCTAGAGAAGCCATGAGCTCGAAGATGGTCCTTCATGCAGGCCTTATCACCTATTTTCTTGATATCAACGAGTCCTGCTTCTTCTTCCTTCTTCTTTTTCACCTTCAGTTTCTACTTTGCAGCTTTCTTTCTCTCCTTCTCTATTTGAACTTGCTCTTTCTTGAAAAGTCAGAAGATCGTGTCATTATTATGTGGAGACAGTTCTTCTTGAGAGAAACCCCTTGAGGTCAGGAAAGTTATCATTTCCCTCCTTAGCTACAAATCATCATCTCTTTCCTTTCTCTCCCTTTCTTCCACTAAGGCCAACCTTGCTGCCTCTTCTCTTTGTTCAACTTGCAGCAGGGTTGCCTTCTCTAACTCAATCAGCTCCTCTAGTGGTAGAAAGAGCACATCTTCACTAACAGCTCCAAGCTTGACAAGCATGTCAATGATTTCCACCCTTCTTTGGTTGTTAATAGCCTCCTGGTTGGCTACAGCTGCTTTACTGCTTGCAGCTAGCAACTTCCCAGTTGGGAGTCTAATTTTCCTTTTAAGCTTCTCTAACCTTTCTTCCTCTTGAATCTCTTTCGCAGTCATCTTCCTCTTTTCTTTGACATATTAGAAGTGCTAGACTTTGGAGGTTCTTGTGTGGAGGTTTTAGGTTGAGAGATGGTGGTTGGAGCTTGTTACAGTGATATTGTTTTAGTGAGGGGTCGGTTGAGAAAATCCTCACTATTCACCTCTGTTGATACATCATGTACCTAGTTTATGTTCTTAATGTAAAAGTCTTTCATTTCTTACACATGTGTAATGTAATTATTCAATGAAATATGATATGCTTTTGATGTTTATTTGTCTTTAAATATTTCATATTATTATTGTATTTGGTATAATTCATATATATGAACATCTTATATAGGTTTGAGGTTGTTGTTCATAGTTCTAAGTCAATAATGATTGAGAAATGTGTTCAACTTAGTAGGGTGGTTATTCATGCTAATGGACCATACGCATGAATGAATCATACTTATGGACCAGTCGCACGACTGAACCAGGAGACTGGATCAGTCGTATGACTAAGACATAAGATTGATTCAGTCGCACATTTGAACCTTTAGTCGTGCATATGAATCAACTGCATAAGTTAGTCGCACGACTGAACCATGCTAATGGTTCAATTGTACGATTGAAAACTACAAACCTATAAATACCACATAATTCGTGGAAAAACTAGTTTTTGCAAGTTAGTCGCACGACTTTGAATATTTACAAACCCTAGTCGTCCAGAGCGTCCTAAACAGCCAATCCAACTTCATAGTTCGTTCCTGATCGATTTCTATTCAATTCTTAATGTTTGTTTCATCGTTATGTCGATCTGGTTGTCGTTCTCATTGATTGGATCACCAATCAAATAGGAATCCACACTATTTGATCTGGTCTCACGCCGAATCCGTTAGTACTTCGTACGAAAACGCTGCTTGCAAGTGGTATCAGAGCTTTGGCTCGTGATTTTGCGTGGATTCAATTGGTTTCGGTGTTAAAATCAACGTTTTCATTCAAAAGAGTCACCTTTGTGCTTCAAAAAGTGTTATTGATGTTTGCATGTGTTAAAGTTTCGATTGTTTATCAAACGGCAGAATAGGGTTTCTGGAAAATTCGTATTTTGTGTCAAAGTATTCAAAATATTCGATTTTTCAAACACAGTAGCCTTCAGTCATACGATTGGTCCATTCGTACGACTGAACCCATTCGTATACACTCATTCGTACGACTGAACTCAATCGTGTCTCTCATTCGCACGGCTAATCAACTCCAGTCGGTTGATTACAATCTTCCTGCTCATTCTCACGACTAAATCCAATCGCACGATTGAATTCATTTGTATCCTTCATTCGCACAAGTGACTCATTCGCATAGCTCATTCGCACGAGTGAATCTGTCCTGTTCTAAGTTTACCAAGTTTAAAACAATGGAAGACCAGTTTGCTGCATTCAATGCTGGAAAGGACTCGCGTGTCCAGAATCTTCTACTTCTGGAAAATGAGATTGGAAACCACAACAAACCGCCAAAGTTGTTAACTTTGGATGATTACCCACAGTGGAAATTGCGGTTTGAAATCTACTTGAATGGAGTTGACCCAAACCTTTGGACATCCATTGAGACTGGTTACACGGTACTAGTTAGTGCTAATGGAGTTAAATTGACTTTGGGAGGAATAAGTGAATCCTATAAGACTTTGCATAATCTTAAAAAGAAAGCATATGCCTTGTTGACTCAATATATCCCTAAGGACATATTTCATCAGTTCTCTGAGAACAAGCAGTCCAAGAAATTATGGGAGGCCTTGGAAAAGAGATACAAGGAAATGCAACGCTGAAAGCACTGAAGGCAAAAGCTCTTAAGAAGGAATTTGACAATTTCTCTTCAATTGGGAATGAGAGCTTGGATGACATCATCGATCGATTCTATCATCTGATGAGTGAACTGCACACTCATGGTGTGACCACATCCATGGAAGATAAAGTCTCTATCTTTGCGGATGGTCTGCCAGACAAATGGGATCCATTTGTGTCTAATCTGAGACAAAACTAAACTCTTGCTACTTTAGACATAAATGATTTTATTTTGAAGTTAAGGGAGGAAGAACTACGTATGAAACACAAGTAAAAGAAACGATCCTATGTTTAGAATCCTGCATTATACAATTTAGTTCCAACTCTAGCTACTTTAGGTGCACCGCTACAAACGGCGTTTGTGTCTAGGTCTTCTGCTCCTTCCCAATGCAGTGCATTAGGAAACATAACATCAGGGTCATTTGGAACCCAATACTTAGTTCCTGAGGCAAATACTACCAAGTTG
Source organism: Flaveria trinervia (assembly GCA_025506515.1). NCBI lineage: Eukaryota > Viridiplantae > Streptophyta > Magnoliopsida > Asterales > Asteraceae > Flaveria > Flaveria trinervia. The sequence goes on from CM046446.1 coordinate 81,266,084, forward strand.
AAGACCGAGAATCTTGGAAATGTCACCGTGGAAGTTGCTAAAGAGCACATGGACCTTCTAGCTGTTGTTGTTCAATTCTTATGATGGATTAGTTGCTGGTAAGATTGGAAACTATCATCTTGCTGATGAGAACTACGAGCAAGTTGATGAAACTAAACTAGATCGCATGGATATTATGTGGACCTTGGCTAGTGCTGCTAGAAGAGCCAAGAAGTTTGTGAAAAAGACAGGACAGAATTTGGTTGCAACGAAATATATGACATTTGGATTTGACAAAACCAAAGTCACGTGTTTCAATTATGGTGAAAAGGGGCACTTCAAACGTGAGTGCGTAAAGCCAAAGAAGACTGGAAACGGAAATCCTTTTCCTACATTCAACCGACAAGACAAGGATAAGATTGGAGCTTCATCTTCAAGTCAAGAGTCTAAGGCTTTGGTTGCTCAATGAATGACAAGACTGGTCCTTCCGATTGGTGTCTCCGGGTGAATCAAACATTGCTTTAGTTGAAACATTGGATGATGGATCTGCAAATGGAGGAGACATAATAGCTGAGCATTCACTTTCAGATATCGAAGAAGCTATGGATGTTGTTGATCATTTGGTTGAAGTAGAGTTCAGTGCTACAAACTCAGAATCTCCGGTCACCGAAGATTCTGACACTTCTTTAATGGCTGATTCGTAAAGTTCTACACAGGTATGTTCTAAAGACGAATTATTTGAAAAACATGCATGTATTGAATGTGATAAATTTAGGGAAAGCATTGATTTGAAATTTTCTAGGTTATTATAACACAATGATAATCAAGTAAATGATTTACAGCTCTACACTAAAGCAATTCGTGTTTTAAAACAAAATGAGTGCAGCTTCAAAGAAAAGATAGAACTGTTAGGGAACAACTAAGGGAAACCGAGGTTGTTGCCTTAAATCAATCAAATAACATCAAGTTCTATCTAAATTCTTTGGTGGAGACTAAAAAGGAAAAAGCAGTTTTGCAAGTCGAAGTTGAATCATTAAAACAAAAAATGCATAGTTTGGCAAGTTCTTCTCACATAGTTCAGAACCTAGTGAAAGAACAGAATTCCGGGGAAGGTCTGGGGCATAAGGTAGTACCGCCACCACATAAAATCCTTTTAAACACTAAATGTAGACCAATTAATAATAACCCAGTAAAGGTTCATGTGGTATCTACTCCTCTGGTTAGTGATCCAGATTCAATGGGTAAACCTGTGAAATCAGTCACTAAACAGAAGGATTCTACTTTAGGATCAAAAGATAAGATATCTGTTGAGGATTTAGGTGATAAAATTGAAAAGACTAACTTAAAGTCAGGTTCACAAACGTGTATTGTTTCAAAACATAAAAGGTCTAATCAAATGAACCTTACACGTGTTAATCATCAAAATCCAAATAAAATGAAAATGAAAGATGTTCAAAATGTCAACACAATTAAGTTTGTTAAAGAAGGTGAAACATCTAAAAAGAAAGAGTCTTCACCAACTGGACATATCTCAAACCCTGACCAAACTTAACCCCACATCAAAACTTTGCTCAAACTGTTGAAGGGAGATCTTGTTACAATTGTGGAAAATAAGGACATATCTTTCCAAATTGTCCTTATTGTCAGACACCTAAATGGAAAATTGAACTTTTTGATGCAAAATAAAGTTTTTCTAATATTAGATCTAATACTCCTCCTAAGGTTTCACCTAGGGTTATTAGTGAACCTAAAGTTCAAATCATAAGCCAGTTGTCTGTTTACCACAAACAGGCCATACACAAAACTGGCTTATTGAAGATAAAATCAAGTAATGTGTTTGTTAGTGAGGATAAGAAGAAGAAAGATGTGCCCTCATCCTCTGAAGGACAATGGTTTGAGTTCATGATGTGTGATACCTCTGGGACACCCAAGGCAGTTAAGGCTTAGGTCCTAAACCTGAACTAATCAATTCCTTTGTATGTGCAGGGTGTCCACTATAGCGTTATCACTAATACTTGGATTATTGATAGTGGGGCGTCCGGGCACATGACCGGGAATCCATCTCTCCTTTTCAACGTCAAGAAAATTAAAGGGGGACACATATCATTCATTGGGAATAAAGGAGGTTACATCACCGCTCAAGGAGAAGTGGGTAATGACAAAGTAAAGTTTGACAAGGTCAACTACGTTCAGCAACTGCAAAACAACTTGCTTTCTGTCTCCCAAATCTGTGATAAGGGTTTCAAGGTTGTGTTTGACAACAAAAATGCTACATGTTGAAGAAGGAGTATGTTGTTGAGGAGGATAAGATTCTAATGTCAGCTTCAAGATATAACGATCTATATGTCTTGGATCTATCAAAAGCCTCCACAACTGAGTCTACTACCCAGTGCTTCTTGTCAAAGGGAACAGAGAGGAATTTAGTCTCCTAGCATAGGAGAATGGGACATATTTATCCCAAAAGATGAATCATTTGCTTCAGAATGATTTGGTGAATGGAGTTACAGTCATGAATTTCCAGCTCCTAGATTTCTACGTAGCATGTAAAAAATGGAAACAGACCAAGAAGTCTCACAAAGAAAAGAAAGTTAATTCTATTTACATTCCTCTCAAGCTTCTACATATGGATCTGTTTATCCCAGTCAGCACAAAGAGCATTGCTGGTGATTGGTACTGCTTTGTAGTAACTGATGATTACTCAAGATTCTCTTGGGTGATGTTTCTGAAAGCCAAGTCAGAGACATTTGAATCATTCAAGCATCTAGTCACTACATTGGAATCACTCTAAAAGCTGAAAGTACGAAAGATTCGATCAGACAACAGAACAGAGTTCAAGAATCAGTAGATGGAGGCATTCTGTTGAGAGAAAGGAATTGTTCATCAATTTACGTCTGCCTACACTCCACAGATGAATGGGGTTGCTGAAAGAAAGAGTCGGAGCTTGATAGAAATAGCAAGGACAATGTTAGCCGACTCTAAACTGCCTATTCAATTCTGGAATGAAGCAGTGGCTAATGCATGCTACACTCTCAATCGAGTCTTAGTGGTCAAACATCATGGAAAAACGTGTTATGAATTGCTCCAGCGACGTAAACCCAACTTGGAGTATCTAGAACCATTTGGAGCCCTGTGCATGCTTTTAAAGAAAACTCAAACCGGGAAGTTTTGTGAGAAGGCAGAAGAAGGTATCTTTCTCGGATATAGTATACCAGACAAGAGAGTTTATAATAACTCAATGGGTCAGGTAGAAGTGTGGTGCAATGTCGACGTCCAAGATACACCACCACCCTGCTGGCAAAGGACCTTCCTTTTTCTTTGACTATGATGAAATTTTCAAGTCCTTCAATCTACCTCCTTCTTATTCTAATGATGAGTTATCTGCTAGAATGATGTACGATGTTCTGAATACTCCTACACTACACTCGACATCATCGGTTCCCTTAGACGATACTTCTAGCCTTTCAGGGGGAGAGCATGAGGTAAGTGAGTCTTCCTCTAATGATGAAGCAGTTGAGACTACACATGTGGACTAGGAGGAACAGGTTCCCACTACCAAAATTACACAAGCATCTGATCTTGATGCCACTAAAACTTCTGAACCTCATACTCCAATAGCCACAAAAACTGAACCTGGGATTAAAATTTTGGATAATGAAGTAGTTATTCCCACCACTCCCGGAACTCGTGTTAATATGCATCATCCCCTAGACAACATCATTGGGGATATTCTATCGGGAGTTCAGACATGAAATCAGCTATACTCAGCTGATTATGTTGCAGTCATGGAAAAAGGATATCTTCATGATGGTGCTTATTGATGTTTTGTGTCTCAGTTTGAGCCAAAATATGTAAGTGAAGCTTTAAATAATGAGGCTTGGGTTAGTTCTATGCAAGAAGAACTTCTTCAGTTCAAGAAGTTAGGAGCATGGACTCTTGTGGACAGACCAAAAGGTGCAAAGGTGATTGGAACTAAATGGGTTCTTAAGTGCAAGAAAGATGACCAAGGGGTCATAATAAAAAATAAGGCTTGACTTGTCGTTCAAAGGTTTAGACAAGTCGAAGGCATTGACTACAATGAAGTGTTTGCACCTGTGGCAAGGATGAAAGCAATTCGTATCTTCTTAGCCTATGCATCCTACATGAAGATCAAAGTTTTTCAATTGGATGTGAAAAGTGCCTTCCTTCGTGGTGAAATCCGTGAAACGGTGTACGTTATTCAACCAGAAGGATTTGAGGATCCTTATCATCGGGGTAGATTTTATAAACTGGACAAGGTTCTTTACGGGCTTCATCAAGCTCCTCGAGCCTGGTATGAGAAACTCTCTACTCATCTGGTGAAACATGATTTTCGTAGATGGGTTATTGACTACACGTTGTTCATCAAAGAGAAAGATGGCGATTTACTACTGGTACAGATATATGTGGATGATATAATATTCGGTTCCAAAATGAAGAATTGTGTAAAGAATTTGAATCCGTGATGAAAGCTGAGTTTGAGATGAGTACCATGGGAGAGATGAAGTTCTTTCTTGGGTTACAGGTGGATCAGACACCAAATGGAATTTTCCTACATCAGTCCAAATATGTAGGAGACATCCTTAGTCGATTCAACATGGAGAATGCAATAGTTGTTGGGACTCCACTTGCCACGAACCATGATGTGGCACCCGACGAAAATGGTGATCTGGTTGATGCCACTATGTACCGAGGAATGATCGGATCTCTAATGTATCTCACAGCCTCTCACCCTGATATTATGTATGCCATGTGTCTCTATTCCAGATATCAGGCTAAACCAAAAGTAAATCATCTAATTAGGGTAAACCGGATCTTTTGTTATTCGAAGGGTACTCCAACACTCGGGTTGTGGTATCCTCATGATGATGACTTTGAGCTTACAACGTATAGTGACTCGGACTATGGTGGTTGCAAGATGAATTACAAGTCAACATCAGCGGGATGTCAGTTCTTTGGAAGACGCTTAGTCACCTGGCAGTGTAAGAAGCAGACATTGGTTGCTCTGTCAACTTGTGAAGCTGAATATGTTGCTGCTGCAAGTTGTTGTTCACAAATCATTTGGATTCAACAGCAAATACGAGACTACGGTTTGCAATTTTCTAACACCCCTATCTTTGCTGATAATTCTACTACAATAGGTGTCACTAAAAATCCGGTCCAACACCCAAAAACTAAACACATCGGTATTAAATATCACTTTATATGTGACTGTTTTGAAAAGAAATTAATTGATGTTGTTAAAATTAATACGGACTTTCAACGCGTCGACCTCTACACAAAAGCTTTTGACAAACCTTGATTTTTATATCTTTTGGATGTTAATGGCGTGAAAGAGAAAAGTGCTGTGATTCTAGAAGAATCTAGTTCTTAGTCAGGCATTTTTTTCTTATTTTTCTAATTTGATTTTCCTGTCTTTAAAAAATCCAAAAACACAAAAATATTTTCGGTTTTAGAATTTTAAGGGGAGAATAGGTTAGTATTTAATTAGTTTTAGTATTTAATTACTTAAAAAATGAGGGCAGGCAGATTAGCTGAAAGCAAAGAAATCAAATCAGTGAGATTAATTAAAAAATTATGGAAAATGATAGTACACAGGGATCAATTGTTTGGGACATCAAAAGGATTTAAATTATCAAATTGTTATATTCAAATTACAAGTCTGAGAAGTCTAAGCAAAATAAAGGAAAATTGATAGTAAACTAGTCTGCTACTAAGTATAAAGAAAGTAGGCTTAGGGGTTGCTAGTTCATTATATGATGTGTCAGTAGATTCAACACAATAGATGAGTAGACCTCATTGGTGAATCAAATTCAAACTAATTTGTTCAACTTGCTGTGGGTTCTAATCTTATCCCTGGTTAACACAATCAATGCATTTCCAATAAGGGGTGACGAGCAAAATAAACGCAAAAAATATGTGCGGGTGACCATAAAAATGAGCAAAGCACATGGAAAAACTGTTAAGCGTAATCAAGCTAATGACTAATGTTGTTGGTGCATTATGTGGAAAAGAAAAACAAATGGTCTAACAAGAAGATAGGTTGTGTGCCTCTCTGCTGTGTGATGGCACTGACCTGAGGGTAAGCATAACCTAAATATTCTAGAATTCATTGTTGTTTGTGCCTCTCTGCTGTGTGATGGCACTGACTTGAGGCTTGGCATCTCTTTGAAAGCTCTTAGAATAGTTTCTTCTTGACAAATACTCGTAGACCGCTCAAAAATATCCTGAGGAATGTTGATTACCATATAAGTGTGGGATCCACAAATGCTTGTTGAAATAATAAAACCTAACTTATCACCAATGTGAGTCGAAAATCTATGTATGGATTTAAGTGGATAAATATACTGACAATTATCGTGGCTGCAACTCTGGACAGTCAAAATCATTGTGTGCATCTTATAGCTCTAGTATGATTTCCTGACACGCAATTGAGTCTCAGAAAACTTAGAATATAGTATCAAAGTACATATAAAAGGGTCCCAAATGATTATGATATACATGTATGATTTCATATGAATCTTTCCAGAAATGATAGAATTAATTGAAGTTGTTATGCTCAGGAAGAAAAATTAGTTAGATGATTTCTAAAAGGATTCAATCCACCTCAAACGAAAAACAAAAAATATGTCTTGTTTTGTTCAAGTTGTTTTCTGTTTTTGGTTATTTTCTTTGCGTCGATGTCGAACTATATAACTGGATGAACTCTGTGAATCACAAATTAAAAGGCTCACGTTTGAGGTGACCAATCGGTTCTAAATTAAAAGGATCACATCTAAGGTGATCAAATGATTTTCTATTAAAAGGATCATGTCTGAGGTGATCAAATGATTTTCTATTAAATGGGTCATGTTTGAGATGATCATTGGTCGTAATGTTCTAAATCAAAAGTTAAAGTTTGAGTGTATGGAAATGTATGAGGTCAAACTCATAAGTATGAGCCAATCGCACGATTGAATCATAACTATGAGCCAATCGCATGATTGAACCATAAGTATGAGCCAATCACCGAGTGGACCATGAGTATGGGTCAACCATGTGATTAGATCACAAGAATGAACCAATCGTATGACTGGATGAAGGAGTCTGAGCCAGTCGCACGACTGAACCCCAGTCGCATGAATTAATCATGCGTATGGGTCCGGTCGCACGACTGAAACTTAAAACAATATAAATAAGAGGGTTAGTCGGTCGTATACCCTACCACCATGCAAAAACTCTCAAAAAACCGCCCATACCCAGACACTCTGCCCAATTTTTGATTATTGTGATTGATCTCCGATTGTTATACTAATTAATTTCCCATTCATCTTCACGTACATAGCAACTAAAATCAGTTCAAATGATTGGATTAATCAGACACACATTGACCGAAAGTGTTAAACTCAAAGAGCCGAGACTATACTATCAAATAGACCACTTAAATGAACACAAATGTTGATTTAAATGATAATAAGTGCTATTTCGAATCCCTGCGAACCTAATGAATCTAAACACGAAGTGTAATATAACGTTTTGGACAAATATTTTAAGTTAGAGTGTCGAACAGAGCAAGATGCGAATAGACACTCCATATGAACCTCAGTCGCACGATTGAGCCAGACGCACGACTCAATCGCACGAGTGAATCAATTGGTGACTCAGTCGCACGAGTGAATCAATTGGTGACTCAGTCGCACGACTGACTCAACCGCATGACATAGAATACAAGTAAGTTCAGTCGCATGATCAATTGTACGACTGAACTAAGTCGCAGGCTCGATCGTACGACTAAACTCAGTCGTATGGTTCAATCGCACGATTGAGCCAGTTGATTAAAATAAACTAAAATTCAACTATTATCTCTTATGCACAATTCTAGTGTACATGTTCCTTGTGTTGCAGCAATATGGATGAGAGATGGACTATGAGTACTAAGCACAATATCTATGCTCATCTGGATGCTCCATAAACTAAAATTCAACTATTATCTCTTATGCACAATTCTAGTGTACATGTTCCTTGTGTTGCAGCAATATGGATGAGAGATGGACTATGAGTACTAAGCACAACATCTATGCTCATCTGGATGCTACATCCCGGAACGCTTCTGAGTTCACTAGGATCATATTCTTCCTGAATAGATCGAGGATCTACAAGGCTATTTCTACACCATGCACACCGTATAGATCTATACAGCAGACTTTCAAGGATAACGCTGTAGTTGATCGGTCCGTTGAGCCCCACTATATCCGGACTTATATATTCGGACAGGAGATTGAGATTGCTGAAGACGACCTGTGGAGTGTCTTGGATCTGGGTGAGGACGAAGCCTACCCAACCAAACGGCATCCATTGACTGTTCGTGGTTGCTTTTGGAGGATTAAGTACGCCGGAGACATCAATGCCGGAGTACTGAACAAGAGCAACATGTGCCCCCAGTTAAATTATTTGGCACATGTGATCCTCAAGTTCATAGCCTCCAGGCATGGAGGATGTGATGAGATGTCTGACCAAATCCAGAATGCATACATTGCACGGGTACTGAAACATCCGTTCAGTTTCTCCCACATGTTATTCTCCTACTTGATAAAGAACATTGAGGCCAAAGGCAAGGAAGGCTTCTGCATGTATCCACATTTCTGACAGATGATTATAGATGAGAAGCTTCCTATGCTGCCGAAAGAGAAGGATGATGTTGTTGTATTAGAGGTGGTGGATGACACCACATTAGGGAGGATGAAGGTGTACCGGGGGAAGGAGGTGAAGCCCTCGGTTAAGAGACTGTTTGGCCATCTGGCCTATGAGGATTATGTGGCGCCCTCTTGTAAGAAATGGCGTCACGATGATAGTGATTCTGATGTTGAACCCGTAGTTGTTCCAACTGATGAATAAGATGATGACGATGATGACGACCATGATGACAGTCAAGGTGGTGGAGATGCTGGTCCCAGTCAATCACGGGCCACTGACACATCTACTATATCTCCACCACCTCCACACAGTACTTCAGCATCACCTGGTGGATCTAAGCAGGCTGCTTTCCACCAGGACTTCCTATTAGATGAAGAGGATCAGTCTGATGATAAGCCTCTCACCAGGAGAGATGGTAGCAGTTGTGGATACTAAGAAGGGGAAATAGGCAGTTGGTGGATGCCAAGCTGGGTCTAAGGGTGGTGATACTGATGTCACTGATCCAACATACACACCCGACTAGCCGATCAGCTCAGGGGAGCCCGATAGCCAAGGGCTCCACGAAGAAGAGGATGGCCCATCCTTATGGCAAGTAGGGTAAGAGACAGAGGATCACCTTGATCAGTTCTTCCACCACCACAACCACATCCACTACCACAGCCACTACCACATCCACTACCACTACCATAACCACTAACACTCCTACCACCACTCATACATTCACATCCACCTCACCCACAATACCCAACATAGCTCCACCACAATCCACGTCCATTCCTACTCCCATCTACCCCACATCCACCACTACACCCACTACTCACCAAGCCTGCACTTCCACTTAATTCCCACCTACACCGGGCTCTACATTACCCACTGCTGGGTTAGAGGAACAACTAGCTAGCCTCAACAGACTAGTGCTAAGGCTGTTAGCCATAGATGAGTTGAGAGCCAACCAAATGAACCAGTTGGTAGCGGTCAACACCGCCCAAGGCAAGCAGATTGCTCAGCTGACAGAGAAGAACGCCGCTCATGAAAGAGCATTAGTTAGAGCTCACCATGCACTGAAGTTCCAAAATGAGCTTGTGAAGGCTTCTATCAAGAGGATTGAGGGGTTGGAGAAGTAAAACAAAAAGCTGATGCTGAGGTTGAAGGGTTCTAAGTGTGAGCCCCTAAAGATTAAAGATGATGGTGATGATGGTGGAGATGATGATGATGAGCTTAAAGATGATGAATCAGAAGAAGATGATGATGATGAGGAAGCTGGACCGAGTGGAAAAGGAAAAGAAGATGATCAGGATGATGATGATGTTCAAGAAGGTGATGCATCTGCATCAGCCTCAACTCAAGCAGCAACGGAGAGGCGCTCCAAAAGAGCCACGTCCTCTGTAACTCCAGCTTAAGAGACACATGATCAGGGCAAAGGCAAAGGTCCACAAGCTGATGTATATGATGTTCTTCCCCTTAACAAGTCAAGACTCAGTTAACTATGATTCTTGAGTTGCAAGGGATTGTCAGAAGGTCAGTGAACTACACTCCCGAAGAAAGAGAAATCATACATGATCTGACTGACGAGCAACTCTCAGAAGTGTTTAGACTGAATCCAGATGAGCTAGTTAAAGATGCTCCAGAAGTTGATGTTTTGAGTGATGAGTAACTAAAAGATGTGGATGAGATAGAGATAGAGGATGTCACTGTTGGATCTTATATGCCCAAGACACATATAAGATTGATGTGGTTAGTACGTTATGATCCAAGTCGGATCATACCCAATAACAAGCCAAACAAACACCAATAAATATTTGTTCGTTGATGAGATCATACAAATAAATATTAGCACCAATTTAGAAAACGGGTTTTCTAAAACATTGCTTTTATAAATGAACAACATTATGTAGATGATTTGTTCATGAGAAATCATTTGTTTCATTATTTAAGTTAGTTAAACAATGACAAATGAAAGTGTTCTAGTGTTATAAAATTAAAAGGGGTTTTAGTTTTATAAAATAAAGGGGTTAGAGTGTTACATTTTATAAAAGAGAATGGGAGGGAAACCCTCTTTTGGGGGTCCAATTCGGCCGCCCCTTTTGGCCTTGGGAATCCTCCTTTTGGTCTTGGTTCATGCACAATAAACCCACTCTAACACTCTTCCATGGAACACTTTTTCTCACACACACACAAGCAAGTTCTCTCCTACTTCTTCTTGGCCGAAAATCAGCTTTGCAAGCCTCAAAATTCAGTTTTGTTTTGGGTAGATTCGGATCTACAAGAAGAGTAGCAAGTTGGTGTTTTACTACCTAACAAGTAGGTGTCTTGGGAAGGCTTGTGGGTATCATCTCTTGAGGGCTTCTACATTGAAGTCTTAGCTTTCAAACATCATCCTTTTCTTGCATCATTCTCCACGTTTCAAAGGTAGTATGTGTTCTTGGTGTTGTTTTTTTGATAGTATGTTCTTCCATATAAATAGATCCTTGTCTTGGGTTTTGTTTTAACAAGTATATATGATACATAGACTCACGTTTTTGACCTTAACTCCGCTGCGTTTTACATAATAAATGGTTAATATGACTTTGGTAAGGATCTACAAAACCCATCAATGGCATCAAGAGTCGGTTATATAGATACATGCTTCAAAAAATTGAAATTTTCGGGTCCTTTTTTAATAAAAAGTGGGCTGGAAATTTCACACATGGAAGTCCCTTTGTTTTTCAAGATATTACTTTTATATGCATGTAAGGATCTTGAAACATTAAAATCATAAGATAGTTTGTTTGTTTGGACAAAAACCCATTTGTTCTTGGTTTGTTTTGGCCGAGAACTTGGGTTCGAAAGGGGCTGCCATTCTCAGTTTTGAATACATATTTGGATGTGTTGTAACATCTTGTATTTTTTTAATTTAAAAGTTAACTTTGTTAATACATGTAAGGACCTTTTATGTTTTTTTTTATTTTAAACTTTGAGGTTTGTTTTACTTAATAATTAATCTTGGTGATTAACGAATTAATTTAATAAATAGTGATAACAATATAAGTATTATAATATTTATTTATTTTTTAAGATGATGATAACCTTAAATAAAATAATTTTTTTATTTTACCAATAACCATAATAATATTATATTAATAATAATAATATTAATAACAATAATGTTAATGATAATAATATTAAAAATAATAAAGTTGTATAACTTTAAACTTGTAATTAATAAGTTTATTACATAAAATAATAACCTTTTAGAACTTCAGGGACTAATTTGTAATTAATTTGAGCTTAATCAAAACTTTAAAACCCAAGTGACAACATTGAAAACCACAGGGACCAAAGATGACTTTACCAAACCCAAACCCCCCCCCCCCCCATTCTTTTCTTCCCCGCAAATCGGCGAGGCGCCGGATGCTATTCCGGCCAAGCCCGGCGACCATCGTTTTCACTTGTTTTTCGATCCAAAACTGTTCCCAGCCGTAAGTGAGGATGATTCGAACTATTATTGGTCATTTAATCGGGTTAACGACGGTTACCAAAGCGTTTGGGCTCGAGTAACCATCGGCCATCAGTCTCAAGCCGTTGAGCATTAAAACACAATAATAATCAAATTAACTCAACAAAAATGATCTTTTATCTGTCCCTAACCGATTATCACATCCAATTTCACCTGAAATGCACTTAAACCACTCGAACGACTACAGCATCTACATCGAACCTGCAACACAACCGAGGGCCCTGTTTCGACCTATCTAACTTGAAATTGTTTGAGGGCTTTCGATCATCATAACCTTTACAAGCTTCACACAAGATTAATTCGAGTATTATCAACGTTTATGCCTTGATCGATGCTCAACCCAGTCGCGACTCGAATGTAAACCCGAGAGCATCAAATCGAACATAATCATGTAAGTTTTACATATCATCATAATCTTTCTAGCATGGAGAAACAAAGCCCCATTAATCTAACCTGTAACTGAATCGAATCGGGGTTCAATTTTGATCAAAATCATTCTAGGGTTCTTATGAATTGGGAATCATTTGAAAAAGGGGTTTTATTAACTAATTTCTGTTTGTAAACAAGAAATGGGCTTTAGCCCAACCGGTTACCATCTCACATTATATTCAAGAGGTCACGGGTTCGAACCCGGCCTCCTGCAATTATTTTTTTTAAAGGCTTTTTAGCCCTCAAATTAAAATAATGGATTTTTGTAAACTTCTAATATTTTTAAAATCGTCAAATCATTTTTATACTTTTTTTCTGAATTTAAATAATTAAATATTCTTTTTAATAAAATACTTTTCTTGGTTATTTTAAATAGTAATTAATAAATTAATGGTCCAATGGTTTCCTTTAAATATTCATCGTTTACATCACGTTATTTTAAATGGATATTATTTTCAAAACATTATAAATTTATATGATAAATATTAAATTATTCGTTTAATCTTTTAGGTATGTTATATCATAATTAGTAAATAAAGTTATTCGTTAACTTTTATTTTTATATCTTGAAAGTTGAAACAATATAATTTTCAATGATTCTTTATTCTTATTTTAACAGTTTCAATATTATAAAGATCATTTAAAGGCTTAAAAACTTAATAAAATGATTTAAGTAATTATAAATTATCCTACAAGTCATTTAAAAAGGTATTCAATTATCTTTACCAAAATTTAAATAATTAAATATCGAATTAATATTCCTTTTCGCACATTGTACTTATTCTTTATGAAATTAATAAATTCAATCATTGAATGTTTCATTATCATTCTTAATCTTAAATATTATATATATATATATATATATATATATATAAATCAAAACGTAAACGATTGTATTATAATATATCTATAAAATGTAATTATTAAAACCCCCCAAATTCCAATCGAAACCTAATCATTATTTGAATGATAATCATATTATTAATCTTCATCTTGTAATACATATTTAGGTGCCTTGTAATGAATACTGGGAATACTTGGGTCATCCTTTAATCTTAATTATCATCTTGTAATGCTTATATCAAAGTGAGTATTTCCATACCCCTTTTTGCTTACTTTCACACTTTGGGTGAAACATGTTAACTTATTATCATTGCACTTGTAAACTTATCTAAGACTTGTAAACTTTATGGCAATTCATCATGTAAAGTTGTGATTAGTTGAACTTTTGTGGTTACCATGTTATGGCGTTATATGTACAATCATTAACTATTGCTAGCCCAGCGAAGTCATAGATCTATGGGTAAGACAAGCCTGCTTGGTTGATCCGAGTACACTTAGCTGATCGTATATACTTTTAACGTTTGAGACTTGTAAAACTTTTGTCGAGGTTTGATTGTTGCATTGTTCATAACATCCCTAATCACTTTATTCACTAACTTATGACTTGAATTGCCATCTTTTATATACTTATGTATTGAAAACTATGGAATGCTCACCAACATTTTTATGTTGACCCCTTTTATTTTTTAACATGTTTTAGGAATACCTCAAGTATGTGTTCTACTCTTTGAAGCTTATCACATCTAGGATTGGACTTAGAGATAAAATGGATGATCATGTTATTTGTAGCAATTGTACATGATGTATTCTTTGTTGAAACTTTTGCTTGTAATGTTGCATTGAATCTTATGTTTAATACATTTGGATTTAATAAATAGCGTTATGTGGCTGTGAACAATCGTAACCCTCACATCTCGACGTTTCCGCCGCCAAGGTTGGGGTGTGACATGTGTTTTAGTGCATAAAACCTAGCCATGACCTTGTGATTGATTTTTGTGGTTGTGATTTCATTTGGTTGTAATAAAGGCTATGTAATTTATTTATTTCATTTGGTATGTAATAAATAGATTAGTTTGCACTTTATTTTGCTAGAAAAAATGTATTAAGTTTTTTCTATGTAATAAAGCATTTTGGGGCTGATTTGTAAGACAAAGAAGGTGCCTAAAGATGGTGGTGGAATCATAACACAAAAGGGATACTTGAAGCATTTGGATGCAAGTTCAAGTGGGAGTTCATCAACACAACATTGTGTCATGTTTCACCCTTAGGAATGATCTCTTGACACACTTGTTATGGCAAGCAAGTGTGGTCAAAATAGTTGGCTATGGTTATGCACTTATATTTTATGTTTGGTTGTTTTGGTTGTGTTTGACATGTTAATTGAAAGTTGATAAACTTGTTGAACAACTATGATATAACAAGCATAAAATTGGTTCTTTAATATCATTAAAGGAATTAACAAAATGAGTTTAATAAGGGTTAATGATTTAATAAAAATGAGTTTTATTAAAAGGAACCATGAAAATTGTTTTTCATAAAATACCATGCATTTGAATGCATACAAATTGTATGGTATAAAAGGTTTTTCTAAAAACTAGGTTTTAGAACCTCAAAACCCTTTTCAAACAAGTGTAACACCATCCTTTTAAACAACACTCAATTCACTTGCAACTTATTTATGGGATAAAGGTCACCTAACCATAAATGTAGAAACTTGTGGAGTTGAGGTGAAATTATCATATTTGTGGGATAAAGGTCACCTAACCACTTATATTTGTAAAATCACAAGTGTGTCTAAGTAGGATGACTTGATTTGGAAATCATGCATTAGGAACACCGAAGCATGACGTACAAACGGTGTTGATGGGATAAACATGCCAAACAAAACATAAGATGTTTAAACCGATCCCATACAACTAGAAATTGTAATAGGTTATAATTGTCAAACATTTACTACCTTGTTAATTTAAATAAGGGATAAAGGTCACCTAACCGATATTTAAATATAACGTTGGATTCTAGACTTTAATTATTAATTATCTATGAGACATAAAAGGGTATTAATAATTAAAATACTTTGATATCAAAACACTAAATATTGAACTTTGTAAAATTGTAGATGGCTAACAACAACAACTCAATCCCGACCATCCATAACCTATCACTAAGGACTATCCTTGAAAAGGAACGTCTAAACCATGGGAACTTCATGGACTGGTATCGAAACTTGAGAATCGTTTTCAAGAAAGAAAAGAAGTCCTATGTGTTAGACGATCCCATTCCCGATCAACCCGATGAGAATAACGTAGAGGCCTTTGCCGAGTGGGTCAAATACACTGAGGACTCTATGCAAGTCTCATGTCTCATGCTAGCGAGTATGATTCCCGATTTTCAAAAGGACTTTGAGAACCACAATGCCTATGATATGATCACCCAGTTGAAGGAAATGTTCCAACAACAATCAAGGGTGGAGCGCTTCGAAACGGTTCGAGCACTCCATGCATGTCGGATGGACGAGACCCAATTGGTATCATCTTACGTTCTCAAGATCAAGAGCCACATTGATCGCCTTGAAAGGCTTAACTGTCGTTGTCTAACGAGTTGGCAACGGATTTGATCCTCAACTCCCTATCCAAGAAGTTTGATGGCTTGTTATGAACTATAACATGAATGGATGGGATAAGAGCATTAGTGAGCTTCATTCAATGCTCAAAACGGCCGAGGCAGGCATGGGTAGAAAGGTTCTACCGGTCCTTACGATCAATGAAGGAGGTAGTAAGAAAAGGATCCTCCCCAACCCTAGGGCAAGTGTTGCCAAAGGGAAGGGGCACGTCAAGGGAAAGGGTAAGGGTAAAGCTAAAGTGGAACCAACCAAACAAAAGAAAAGAAGCAAAAGGTTGCTCATGAAGACCCATGTTTTGAGTGTGGTGAGGTAGCCATTGGAAACGCAATTGTCCGGTCTATCTCAAAGAGTTGAGATCGAAGAGGGATGCGGGGCAAACCTCAGGTACAATCTTTATGATACATGTTGAGCTAAATGTTATTTCTTCTAACACATGGGTATTAGATACCGGATGTGGAACTCATATTTGCAATTTGTTGTAGGGGTTCAAAAGAAGTGAGCATTATGCAAAAGGGGAAATTAGTCTCTTTATGGGCAATGGTGCAAAGGTTCACGTAAAAGCTCAAGGAGACTATATTTTGAAGCTTCCAAGTGGCTTGGAAGTTATTTTAAAGAATGTTTTGTATGATCCTAGCTTGACTAGCAACATTATTTCTGTTTCCTATCTAAGACAATGTGATTATGATTTCAAGTTTGTTGACAATGATATTCATGTTTCTTTAAATCATGTGTTTTATTTTAAGGCTATACCTTGTAATGGTATTTATGAATTGGTTCATAATAACACAACATATGATAGCTCAATGTACCAAGCAACCACCCAAAGGCTCAAATTAGATTTAAGTGATTCCTATCTTTGGCATTGTCGCCTTGGTCACATAAACAAGAATCGTATGCAAAAACTTCAAAAGAATGGTCTTTTAAAAACTAAAGAAATTGATTCATTTGATGTATGCGAGTCTTGTTTACAAGGTAAAATGACAAAGGCCCCTTTTAGTGGGACTAATGAAAGGGCAAATGATTTATTAGGGATCATACATTCAGATGTATGTGGACCTTTTAAACCAATAACTAGGAATGGTGAAAGATGCTTCATTACCTTTACCGATGACTATAGTCGTTATGGGTATGTGTACTTGTTAAGACACAAACATGAATCTTTTGAAATGTTCAAAATCTTCAAGAATGAAGTTGAAAATCAACTCAACAAAACAGTCAAGATTCTTCGTACAGATAGAGGAGGTGAATACCTAAGTAGTGAATTTCAATAGTATCTTAGAAGTTATGGGATTGTCTCACAACTTACTCCACCTGGAACACCACAACACAATAGTGTGTCTGAGAGGAGGAATCGGACTCTATTGGATATGGTTCGATCTATGATGGCTAGAAGTACACTACCTCTATCATTTTGGGGTTTCGCATTGCTCTCCGCGGCCCGTATTTTAAATATGGCCCCAACCAAGAAAGTGGAAATGACACCTTTCGAAGTATGGCATGGAAGGGTTCCATCATTATCATATTTAAAAGTTTGGGGGTGTGAGGCTTATCCTAAGCAATACACTTAAAACAAACTGGAAGCCCGATCCACAAAGTGTATCTTCATTGGATATCCTAGAGATTGTATTGAATATTATTTCTATGATCCAACAGAACAGAAAGTGTTTATTGCTCAAAAGGTAGAGTTCTTGGAAACTGAGTTCCTTTCGGAAGAAACTAGTGGAAGAACTGTGGAACTTGAAGAGGTTCAAGATTCACAAGACGATACACATTTGGTTGATACTAACAATCAACATGAGCATGTTGAGAATGATCATATGGATGATCAAGATACACAAAACGTTCGCAGATCTGGTAGAACTAGTGTTCCTCCTGAGAAATATGGATTTTTCATGGATGGATGCTGTAGATTCGGATGAACCAACCACATACCATGATGCAATGTCAAAACCTGATTTTGACAAATGGCAAGAAGCCATGAACGTTGAGATGCAATCCATGTATGATAACCAAGTTTGGGCATTGGTTGCACCACCTCTTAAGTCCAAGGTAGTTGGAAGTAAGTGGGTTTTCAAGAAGAAAACTAATATGCATGGGAACTTGGATACTTATAAAGCTAGACTTGTAGCAAAAGGTTTCACTCAAACTCAAGGGGTTGATTATGATGAAACTTTTTTGCCTGTGGCAATGCTAAAGTCTATCAGGATATTATTTGCCATAGCAGCATATTATGACTATGAGATTTGGCAAATGGATGTCAAAACCGCTTTCTTTAATGGATATCTTGAGGAAGATGTCCATATGGAACAGCCTGAAGGTTTTGTCGTTCCAAAACATCCTAACAAGGTATGCAAGTTAAAGAAGTCAATTTACGGATTGAAACAAGCATCGAGAAGTTGGAATCACCGTTTTGATGATGAAGTAAAGAAAATTGGCTTCATCAAAAATGCTGATGAAGCTTGTGTATATAAGAAAGCTAGTGGGAGCACTATTACTTTCCTTGTATTATATGTCGATGACATTTTACTACTTGGAAACGACATTCCAACCTTGGAAGGTGTAAAAGCCTGGCTTGGAAACTGTTTTTCCATTAAGGATCTTGGTGAAGCCGCCAATATCTTGGGAATAAAGATCTATAGGGATAGATCAAGACGGTTGATAGGTTTAAACCAAAGTGCATACATTGAAAAGATCTTGAAAAGGTTCAAAATGGAGAATTCTAAGAAAGGTTTGGTACCTATTCAAAAGGGGACTATATTGAGCTCCTCTCAGTGTCCTAGTTCAAAGGTTGAACAAGAAAGAATGAATGGAGTCCCATATGCATTTGCTATAGGATCCATCATGTATGCAATGATATGTACTAGGCCAGACGTGTCATGTGCTCTAAGCATGACAAGTAGATATAAACAGAATCCTGGTAATAGTCATTGGATGGTTGTTAAGAGTATTTTGAAATACCTTAGAAATACTAAGGACATGTTCTTAATATATGGATCTGGCGAGGAGGATCTCGTTGTAAAGGGTTACACGGATGCGAGTTTCCAAACTGATCAAGATGATTCTCGATCACAGTCGGGATATGTCTTCATTATGAATGGAGGAGCGGTCTCTTGGAAAAGCTCAAAACAGATGTAGTGGCACTATCTACAATAGAATCAGAATACATCGCCGCCTCATTGGCAGCTCAAGAAGCTGCGTGGCTTAGGAAGTTCATTGCTGATCTAGGGGTCGTTGCTACCATTCGAGACCCCCTAGAGATCTTTTGTGATAACGAGGGTGCGATTGCTCAAACCAAGGAACCTCGTGCACATCAAAAGACTCGGCACATTGAACGGAGATTCAACTATATAAGGGATGAAGTTGAAAAGGAAAGATATGTATTCGCAAAGTTCACACCGATCAAAACATTGCAGATCCATTCACGAAGCTCCTGGATAGGTCAAAGCATGAAAGTCATACTTGTGCTTAGGACTTTGATATTCTAGTAATTGGACTTGATCAAATTTTGTATTTAGATATTGGAACTTATGTTATTTGACTTATTATATGGTTATAATCTTCATTTGTTCTTCTATTTTAGCATGTTTAAATCCGTGAATAAGTAAGTTATTCTAAACGTCTGTTGTCGATCATACTTGTGGGAACAACTATGAATGTAAGACTATAATGAACTTGGATTGATTGATATTCATAAAGTATGAATATAAAACAAAAGATTGCTACCAAGGTTCATTGATATCTATGGGATATAGATATAGGACTGACCCGCTCTCTATTATTTCTGCATGGAATCTTTATGATTAGTCATAAGAAATATTGAGTAAAGGCGAATATCATTGTATCCTCAGACCTGAGATACATATTGAGTCTTGGTATTTAACAAGTATCGTACTTTGACTTAGTGCTTTGCTGTTCTGAAACATTAATAGTACGTAAGGCTAGGTTCAGGTATGATATAAGGTAATTGTGAGAGACGTATGTAGTCAAGATGGAATTTGTTCCTCTTATTCATTGAGAGTTAGATGTCTAAGGCTTGTTAAAGCTAAATAATCGAAGAATGACAATTATGTGTCTCTGGGATTTAACATGACATCTGTAACAAAAGGATGGATGATTAATTCACCTAAAACATTTCAAGTATGGTACTTGAAGGAGATGATATTATTGAATGGCACCTAGTAATACGTATTAAGGGTAGTAAACTGTTGTTAGGCGGTGTTTACTGCTTACATCAATTTTCTATGAATCTTGTGCAAGTGGGAGAATGTTGGATCTTATATGCCCAAGACACATATAAGATTGATGTGGTTAGTACGTTATGATCCAAGTCGGGTCATACCCAATAACAAGCCAAACAAACACCAATAAATATTTGTTCGTTGATGAGATCATACAAATAATATTAGCACCAATTTAGAAAACGGGTTTTCTAAAACATTGCTTTTATAAATGAACAACATTATGTAGATGATTTGTTCATGAGAAATCATTTGTTTCATTATTTAAGTTAGTTAAACAATGACAAATGAAAGTGTTCTAGTGTTATAAAATTAAAGGGTTTTAGTTTTATAAAATAAAAGGGTTAGAGTGTTACATTTTATAAAAGAGAATGGGAGGGAAACCCTCTTTTGGGGTCTAATTCGGCCGCCCCTTTTGGCCTTGGGAATCCTCCTTTTGGTCTTGGTTCATGCAACAATAAACCCACTCTAACACTCTTCCATAGAACACTTTTTCTCACACACACACAAGCAAGTTCTCTCCTACTTCTTCTTGGCCGAAAATCAACTTTGCAAGCCTCAAAATTCAGTTTGTTTTGGGTAGATTCGGATCTACAAGAAGAGTAGCAAGTTGGTGTTTTACTACCTAACAAGTAGGTGTCTTGGGAGGGCTTGTGGGTATCATCTCTTGAGGGCTTCTACATTGAAGTCTTAGCTTTCAAACATCATCCTTTTCTTGCATCATTCTCCACGTTTCAAAGGTAGTAATGTGTTCTTAGGTGTTGTTTTTTTGATAGTATGTTCTTTCATATAAATAAATCCTTGTCTTGGGTTTTGTTTTAACAAGTATATATGATACATAGACTCACGTTTTTTTACCTTAACTCCGCTGCGTTTTACATAATAAATGGTTAATATGACTTTGGTAAGGATCTACAAAACCTATCAGTCACAGCTGATTACTATCCATAGTACACTGACCCTGAAGGCAACGTTATCCCCAACTTGGGTTAAACTTTGGCAGTGATACTTTGGAGAAGTTGGAGGAGATAGAGAAAGAAAAAGAAAAGGATTAAAGTAAAGTCCAAGCTTCAGATGCAGATGTTGATTTAAAGAAAGCTGAATGGGCAGCTTGTTTTGTAGAAATGAAAGCCCAACATGCACCTCCAAAGCTGAATGCCTACACCAGACTTTACCGAGTCAAGAAACATCAGAAAGTGTCAGGCAAGATCATCACGTGGGCCTATTTTGAAGACTTGGATGTCTATGCTATGAAGAAAAGGAAGGGGACTGAGTACTTCAGATATCCACATGATCTGAAGACACTTCCTAGTTTTGAGCTGAACAGATTGGCCAGTTTAGACCTTTTGTATGCCAACCCGAGGAAGATGTCAAGATTGTTTGAGACAGCGCTGAAGAAAGAATACCACACTAGATGGGTCAACTTCAGGCCTCAACAACCTAAACGGTTTGTTCATAAGATTGAAATTGATCCTATATCTAGAAGACCTAAAGTGGTGTTGAAGTAGAGTCCCCCACACATAATGTCTAAGATTTCTTTATGGAAGATGCCTCAGGACTTCACTCCACACTTCAAATGCTGGTATTATGATTGGAGGATAGGGGAAGCAGTCATAGTTCTGAACAGAGAAGGAAAGATTGAGACTATCAGGGTATTTGACCCAATATGGCTTACCAACTTGTCTGCTGAGGATGTCTACATTTTCTACAAGTGGCCACTATTCTATGACATGAAAGATATTGTACAAGTTCTACAGTTTCAACATGTTATACGACTCTGTTTTGCATTCAAGATACACAGGAGTCACCAGAGAAGAGAAGTACAAGAAATTTCAAGAGCATTTGAAGAATATTAGACAATAGGCTAAACTAGGTCCAAGGGAGAGTTTGTTGATACATCATGTACCTAGTTTATGTTCTTAATATAAAAGTCTTTCATTTCTTACACATGTGTAATGTAATTATTCAATGAAATATGATATGATTTTGATGTTTATTTGTCTTTGAGTATTTCATATTATTATTGTATTTGGTATAATTCATATATATGAACATCTTATATAGGTTTGAGGTTGTTGTTCATAGTTCTAAGTCAATAATGATTAAGAAATGTGTTCAACTTAGTCGGGTGGTTATTCATCCTAATGGACCATACGCATGAATGAATCATACTTATGGACCAGTCACACGACTGCACCAGGAGACTGGATAAGTCGTATGACTAAAACATATGATTGATTCAGTCGCATGACTAAACCTTTAGTCGTGCGTATGAATCAACCGCATCGTACGACTGAACCATGCTAATGGTTCAGTCATACGAATGAAAACTACAAACCTATAAATACCACATAAAAACTAGTTTTTGGAAGAGACTTCTAATATTACAAACCCTAGCCATCCAGAGCGCCCTAAACAGCCAATCCAACTTCATAGTTCGTTCTTGATTGATTTCTAATAAATTCTTAACGTTTGTTTCATCGTTAGGTCGGCCAGGTTGTCGTTCTCACTGATTGGATCGCCAATCAAATAGGATTATGCACTATTTGATCTGGTCTCATGCAGAATCTGTTAGTACTCCGTACGAAAACGGCCCTAGCAACCTCAGATGCTATTTCTAGAATTGCATTTGTGATAACTAGATCCTCAGATAAAGAGAATAACCCTCCATAACTTCCATCTCAGCTTTGGAAGATTGAAATGGTTCTTTTGAGGCTTTGACTTTAGCTTCGAAGTTTGTGGCAATGCACTCTCTATCCCAACTATTTTAGTTGCTAGGCCATGAGTCTCTATTTTCCCTTTGAAATTAATCTTAGGTTCCATGTAGACCTTAGTTGACCAATTTCTTGGACAATGGTAGAATGTGCATTCAACCTCTAAAGCTCTTCAGCTCCAAAGTATGCCACAAAAACATCACGGCTTGGCTGTTCAAAGGAAGATGCAAGCAGGAACTTAGAGTATAACCTCTTCAGATCTTGGAGCATCCTTTGATCCATTTAAAGAACAACTGGAGGAGGCTCAGGTAAAACTAATGCTTGTTGAGCAGGGTATCTTAAAGTTAGGGACGTTAAAGCTTGTATCTGTAGTTCCTCATGTGTTTTCCTTTGAACACTCTCCCCCTTTTTGGTAGCATCATCTTGAGAGCTAGATGAAGGAGGTCAAGAAGACCTGAACAGGTACGTGCCTAACGAATCTCTCAATCTTTTTCTCAGTTAGTTGGGCCTTGAGACTTTTGATATCAAGTTGCAAAGTGGCAGACCTATCCTCTAAAGTCTTAACCTTAGATTAAAGGTTTAAGACTTTAGAAAGTAGGTCTTGAATGGTGAGTTTCAAACTTCCTTCATCTTATTTTGAAGAATCACGGGGAGATAAGGTAACATACCAAGTATGTTCATCCTTACCACCAGATTTGGTTTCTTGGCACCCTGGTTTCCCTTGCTAATGATGTCTCAGAGTCATCAAAGGGCACGGTTGCTATAGATTCAGACTCAGAAATGTTACCACTATCCTGAGGATCCAATGAGGCTCTTTCAGTAGTGGAAGCTGAATCTACATGAGTCCCCTCAACATTAGTGGGACTCACCTCAGTTGGGTTTAGCTGATGGGGGCTAGAGATAAGAGGTCCCTCTAGGCTATGTTGATCCTTAAGAGGGTGTTGTGGATAAACTTCATTGCCTTTAAAAGAAATAATCTCATCATCAGTTCTTATCAATAGGTCAGTAAAGGATATGAAAGTTATACCTAATGACCCGGGATGTGGATCAATGTCTATTGGCATTGAGCCTATGGTGGGGCTGTCCCTTTTTTCTACTCAGGGAAGTATAAAGACTCACCCTAAGGGCTTTTTGCTTGGGTTTTAGGCTCATGGGATTGAGACTGAGGAGACTCAAATCCCATATTCAGGTCAATATGAAGGAAGGTGAGACCTCAGACTGAGTGGGAGCCCATGTTTTCACTTTAGTCTTTTTGGTTTGAACAAGAGGGACTTGCTCAATCAGAGTTGATTGAACAAGGGTTCGTTTGGGGCATCTATGATATGTGTGTTTGATGGGGTGAGAAGGTAGAAATAGCAATGTGAGGGTTGTTTCTAGTGTGGGTTCATTACCTGTGGGATTAACTGGGATGTCACGATGAGCTATGCACTCAATCATACCTGGAAAAAGTGGTTTCTGTCTTTCGGTGAAGTTGGTGGACATCTTCTTCGGAATCTTGAAGACGGCTCGTCGCATGTGAGGGTCTGACAGAGCAGCGACACAGACAAGCTTGCTCTGGTCCAACTCACAGTTGATGAATTGTCGGATGAACCTAGGATACATATAGAATGTCTCCCTTTGAAGGTTTCTCATCAAATTGGTCAGCACGATTCTTGAGTAGTTAAAGTGGAGGCCTTTTACCAACCCATGAACTAGACATCTTAGTTCATATGGGATTTGATCCCAACCCCTTGACTTGTTTGACAAGCAGTGAAGGACAATATGTATCAGGAACTTCCATTGGAATGAGAAGTTAAACTTGTAGATTGTGGACCTGCTGACATCACCCACATGTCCTATTAAGGTATATGTTTCATCAATTTTAGTCTTGGGGAACTCCATCTGTGAACCTTCATCATGAAGCTCGAGATGCTCCCTGATGAGATGTTCGGATATGATCAACTCTTGGTCACAAATGATGGACCTCAAAACCCTAACCCTAACCCCATTCTGGGTTTTAATCTATGCATTCCCTTAAAAATTAGCCATGTGGTTTGAATACATGATGGGGTTTATAGTTAGGGCTGTGAAGTAAAGGAGATGATTTCAGAGAAATAAGCATCCATGGACGAATCCAAAAATGTGACTTGATTGTGCTAAGGGTTAAGCGGCAATATTGTTGGGTTTGTTAGATAATAAAAACAAAGTTTAAACTATTAAACTTTCTGAAAAACGCAGCGGAAGTGGAACATTATAACATTGTTTATAAACTGAAAAATCCAGATTTATTTTGATGTTATAAGTTTTAAACAAACCCAAGAACAAGAGAATCTTTTATATGTGAATGGTGCTTACTATGAAAATGCAAACAACACATTATGGACAGCTATGAAGAAGCTGCCATAATCTACCTTTCAGCAGCAAGATGTTCGAGAATGAAAGATAATGTTGTCCAAGTAATCGACCAAGGCACCAAAGAAGGTCCTCTCAAGCTTGTATACCCCAAGCTTGATTGCAAAACACCTTCTTGTTAGGAAGAAACACCACCAAAAACAACTCAAAACCTCCAAAATGCTGCTGCTTGTGCCGAGAGCTTTTTAGAGAGAGAGAAGAGTTTTGTTCAATTTTGCATGTCCATCATAAGAGAGTAAAACATTGAGTGTGGGACTTGTTTTATTATGTGTGTTTTCAAGGAAGAAAGGGGCCAATCCCCTTCAATGGGGCGGCTGAAATGAAGTTCAAAAGGGGGTTTCCCTCTTAAACATAAACACACATTATATTAAACTAGTCACTTAATAAGTTATACAATTAACCATTTAATTGTATAAGTTATACACCTTTTTATTATTTGATGTTATCTAACCTACTTAAATAATATTACAAATAATATTCTTGAACAAAATATCTTAATAAGTTGTTCCATCTCATATGCAACTTATTTAGAAAACCTATTTTCTAAATTTGGTGTGGTTATTTAATTGCATGATCATATCGTCAATTAAATAATTGTTTGTGTTTGCAAAGCTTGTTATTGGGTATAACCCGACTTGGATCATAACGTACTAACCGCATCAATATTCTACGTGTCTTGGGCATATAGAATCCTACAATCTCCCACTAGCACAAGATTCATAGAAGATTGACGCAAGTAGTAAATACCGCCTAACAACGGTTTACTACCCTTAATACGCATGACTTATAGCCATTCAATAACATCATCCCATTCAAGTATCCTACTTGAAATGATTTACGTGAATTAATCATTTATCCTTTTGTTACAGATGTCATGTTAAATCCAAGGACACAGAATGATCATTCCTTGTTGATTTAACTTAATCAGGCCTTAGACATCTTGCTCTCAACGAATAAGAGGAACAAATCCCATCTTGACTACATATGTTTCTCACAAACACCTCGTGTCACTCCTGAACATAGTCTCATGTACTGTCCATTATTTCAGAACAGCAGATAACCATATCAAGGTATGACACTTGGTGAATATTAAAACCCAATATGTATCTCAGGTCTGAGGATACCAAATGATATTCGCCTTTACTCAAATTTACTTATGATCAATCAATAAGATTCCATGTAGTAAAATTTGAGATGCGGGTTAGTCCAATATTTGTATCTCACAAATATCTATGAACCTTGGCAGCAACCCATTGCTCTATATCATATTTATGAATATCAACCAATCCAAGTTCATAATAATCTTACCCTCACACTTGTTCCCACAAGTCTGAACGACTACGGACATTTAGAGTAAACAATTTACTCATGGATTAAACATGCTAAATAGGAATATTAATCGAAAAATTATAACCAAATAATTTTTATTCAAATAATAAAAGGTTCCAAATGTCCAAATACTAAATTTCAGATCAAATCCAATCACTAGAATATCAAAGTCCCATGGCACAAGTATGACCTTCATGCTTTGCCTTTTCAAGGAGCTTCGTGAGAGGATCTGCAATGTTTTGATCCGTGTGAACTTTGCGAATACATATCTTTCCTTTTTCAACTTCATCTCGTATGTAGTTGAATCTCCGCTCAATGTGCCTAGTCTTTTGATGAGCACGAGGTTCCTTGATTTGGGTAATCGCACCCTCGTTATCACAAAAGATCTCTAGGGGGTCTTGAATGGAAGGGACAACCCTTAGATCGGCATTGAATTTCTTCAACCATGCAGCTTCTTGAGCCGCCAATGAGGCGGCGACGTATTCTGATTCTGTAGTTGATAGAGCCACCACATTCTGTTTGGAGCTTTTCCAAGAGACCGCTCCTCCATTCAGAATGAAAATGTATCCCGATTGTGATCGTGAATCATCACGATCGGTTTGGAAACTCGCATCCGTGTAACCTTTTACAACGAGTTCCTCATCACCAGATCCATAGATTAGGAACAAATCTTTTGTCCTCCTTAGGTACTTAAGTATGTTCTTAACAACCATCCAATGACTGTTTCCAGGATTTTGCTGGTATCGGCTTGTCATGCTTAAGGCGCATGACACGTCCGGTCGAGTGCATATCATTGCATACATGATGGATCCAATAGCAGATGCGTATGGGATTGCCTTCATTTTATCTTGCTCATCTTTTGAGCTAGGACATTGAGTCGTACTCAATATCGTTCCTCTTTGAATAGGTACCGTACCTTTCTTAGAGTTCTCCATCTTGAACCTTTTCAAGATTTTATCAATGTATGCACTTTGATTTAAACCAATCAACCGCCTTGATCTATCCCTATAGATCTATATTCTCAGAATATAGGCGGCTTCACCAAGATCCTTGATGGAAAAACAACTTCCAAGCCTGGTTTTTACACCTTCCAAGATTGGAATGTCATTTCCAAATAGTAGTATGTCATCAACATACAATACTAGGAAAGTGATGATGCTCCCACTAGCTTTCTTATATACACAAGCTTCGTCAGAGTTTTTGATGAATCCGAATTTAATTTTTTCTTCATCAAAATGGTGATTCCAACTTCTCGATGCTTGTTTCAATCCATAGATTGATTTCTTTAACTTGCATACTTATCAGGATGTTTTGGATCGACAAAACCTCCAGGCTAAACCATATAGACATCTTCCTCAAGATATCCATTTAGGAAAGCTGTTTGACATCCATTTGCCAAATCTCACAATCATAATGAGCAGCTATGGCAAACAATATCCTTATAGACTTTAGCATCACAACAGGTGAGAAGGTTCATCATAATCAACTCCTTGAGTTTGAGTGAAACCCTTTGCTACAAGTCTAGCCTTATAAGTATCCAAGTTTCCATGCATATCGGTTTTATTTTTGAAAACCCACTTACTTCCAACTACTTTGGAGTTAAGAGGTGGTACAACCAAGTCCCATACTTGATTGTCATGCATGGATTGCATCTCAATGTTCATGGCTTCAAGCCATTTGTCACAATCCAGATTGGACATTGCATCACGATAGGTGGTTGGTTCATCGGAATCTACTACATCGCATCCATCTACGAAAAATCCATATCTTTCAGGTGGATTAATAATTCTATTACTTCTGCGAACGTTTTGTGTGTATTGATCAACCACTTGATCATCTTCAACATCCTCATGTTGAGTGCTAGTTTCAACCAAACGTGCATCGGGTTGTGGTTCTTGATCCTCCTCAAGATTCACTGTTCTACTGCTAGTTCCTTCCATAAGAAACTTTGCTTCTAAGAACTCACCCTTTCTGGCAACAAACACTTTTTGTTCCAGCGGATCATAGAAATAATATCCCATAGAATCTCTAGGATATCCAACAAAGATGCACTTGGTGGATCGGACTTCCAATTTGTTTGGGGTGGGATTTTTAACATAAGCCTCACAACCCCAGACCCTTAAGTATGATAGGGATGGAACTCTTCCATGCCACTTCTCAAAGGGTGTCCTTTCCACCTTTTTGGTTGGGGCCATATTTAGAATACGGGCCGCAGAGAGTGAGAAAGAAGTAGAGAAATGAGCTAGATTTGGGTAAATTGGAGATGATGAAAGCTTTGGACAGTGAAATCAGTAAAAAGATTACAATGGGTAAGTCAAAATATTTAAATGGGGGAAAAGTGGCGGGTGGATAAGGTGAAGTGATGGTTTGGGGTATGATGTGACAAGGGTGGTAAGGTTAAATCCATTTAAAATATCCCGACATCATTAACAAAATCTTTACATTTACAATTGTGGGCCCCAAGATTTCAGTTATGTAGTAAGGTCTTCTTCCTACTATAGGAGATTTCCAAAGGTAATCTTCTTCCGAAGTCAACTTAACTTCCGAAGGTAATTTCTTACTTCCGAGAGTAAAGTGGTTTTTCCAAATGAAAAGTTTATAAGCTTCGGAAGTAGATCTGATAAAATATCAATCGCTTCTTCCGAGACTAAAAACTCTTCCAAGAAGAAGATTTCCCTTGGAGATATTTTGCTTCAGAAGATAAGTGAAACATCTTCCGAGGGTTAATTTCTCTTCGTAAGAATCTATATTTAGAAAAATTTCAGATAAAACCTTTTGTAACAGGGCTTAGATTATTTTGACAAAAAGACATTGCACATTTTAGAAAGGTTTTCAAATGAGACAGATTAATCAATGTTTATCATCCTAATAGCTATAATGAGATACTTAAATATTTATTCGTCAAAGGCTTTGCTGAACAAATAAGCATATTGTTAATTTGAATCAACTTTGATTAGATTAATTAGATTTTTCTCATGAATATCTCTTATGAAATGATACTTGATTTTGATATGCTTTATCTTGGAGTGCTTCACTGGATTTTCAGTAATGGAGATAGCATTATTGTTGTCAATATGGATAGGAGTACTCATAAAGTTGAATCCATAATCTAGCATATAATTTTGAATCCACAGCAGCTAAGCACAACAACTTGCAACAGTAATGTATTCATCTTTAGTAGTAGATGTAGAGACACATGATTGCTTTTTGCATTGCCATGAGATTATCCTTCCACCAAGAAATTGACATCCTCCTTATGTGGATTTGTTAAAGTTATTGACACCATAGTCACTATCTGAATAGCCATAAAGATTAAAATTGATGTTCCTTGGATACCAAATACCTAGTTTAGGTGCTCCTTTGAGGTATCTAAGGATTCTCTTGGCAGCAACTAGGTGAGACACCTTTGAAACAGCCTGATATCTTGCATAAATGCATGTTGCAAACATGATATCAAGTCTACTTGTTGTGAGATACATCAGAGACCCGATGATTGCCCTATACTGATGCTGATCAGTATCCTATCCCTTAGAGTCAGGACAAAGATTGTGGTTTATGGGTATGGATGTCTTGGTTGGCTTACAATCTTTCATATCAAATCTTTCTAAGATATTAGAGACATACTTAGATTGATTGATAAAGAACCCTTCCTTCATCTGCTTTACCTGAATTCCAAGAAAAAAAGTCCATCTTTCCTATGAAACTCATCTCAAATTTCTTCTTCATGATACTCTCAAAATCTCTACACATTTGGTCATTTAAGGTACCAAATATGATGTCATCAACATAGACTTGGACAAGCAGAATGTCTTTCCCAGACTTCATTATGAATAAAGTCTTGTCAATGGTGCCTCTAGTGTAGCCATTTTTTTAGGAAAAATTGAGACAAGGTCTCATAGCTAGGGCTTTATCCAAATTACACACATAGTTAGGATGTTGTGGATTTTCAAACCCTGGAGGTTGACACACATAGACTTCCCTATCTATATCCCATATAGAAAGACACACTTGACATCAAGTTGGTACATAATAAAATTCTTGGATGCAACATAAGCAATAAAGATCCTTACTGCCTCAAGTCTTGCAACTAGTGCAAAGACATCAGTGTAATTAATTCCTTCCTCTTGGGTGTATCCTTGAACTACTAAACTTGCCTTGTTCTTGATATCCAAGCCTCTATCCTCTCTCTTGTTCCTGAAAACCCATTTGGTGCCTACCGGTACTTGATCAGATGGTAGCGAAGATAGGTTCCAAACCTTTTGTCTTTTGAATTGAAGCAATTCCTCTTGCATTGACTCAACCCAGCTACTATCCTTTAAGGCTTCTTCTACTTTCTTGGGTTCCATCTGGGATAAAAAGCATGAGTACAGGCAGACATTCATATTGTGAGTTTGTCCTCTTGTTCTCACACCTTTAGAGACTTTTCATATAATGTTCTTAGCTGGATGAGTGTTACGAATCCTAAGCCTGGGAATCACCTCTAGTTCCAAAGATAGATCTAGGTTGGGCATATTTTGCTCAGGAGCTTGAACACTTGGACCAGCTGTTGTTTCAAACTCATTCAATGAGGACTGATTGAATGAATGAGAAATCATCATTGTTAACTGTGAAGCAACATTAACAATTGTTTGTTCCTTCAAAATGCTACTTCCATTGGTTTGGTGTTGTGCATTATCACTAGATGAGTTTTGAGGCTCACTAAGTGGACCATTGGTTAAAGCTCCACTGTCTCTTCAAATAGTTATATTGTCAGATCTTAAGATAGTAAGAGCCTGATCTTCAGCTACTCTTGGAGAACTTGAACGAGGTCTAGGTAACTCAAACAATTGATCATCATCAGAGTCACTTTGAGTACCTGTTCTAGTTGAAACATTCTCATAAGATGGTTTAGAATAGTTGAGAAACAATTCTAAGTCAAAAATATGATTAGTGTCATCCCTCCTAACATAAGGAGTGTACTTATTGACAACAATATTGGATGATTCCTCAAATTGTTGATTTTTGATGTTATAAACTCTATAAGCAATAGAGTTAGAGGAATATCCAACAAAGATAGCATCATCCGAATTTTCAACAAATTTTGCCAAATTCTCTTTTGTGTTTAGTATGATACACCTACTGCCAAAGGACCTTAGAAAGCTAATGAACAGTGGTCTCTTGTTCCATAGCTCATAAGGGGTCTTCCATGTGGCTTAACTACAAGAATCATGTTCTGCACATAGCATGCAATGCTGACTGTCTCTGCCTAGAATGTTAGAGGTAGCTTTGAATCAGCTAACATGGTTCGAGTAGCCTCAATTAGTGTCTTGTTCCTCCTTTCAGCAACACCATTTTGTTGAGGAGTTCTAAGAGCACTGTATTGTCTGACAATCCCTTTTGAGTTACAGAATGAGTCAAGAACTTGATTTTTAAACTCAGTCTCTTGATTACTTCTAATTATCTTAACCTTGAGATCGATTTTATTTTCAATTTTTAGAATAAAATACTTTAAATTT
Source organism: Flaveria trinervia (assembly GCA_025506515.1). Lineage (NCBI taxonomy): Eukaryota > Viridiplantae > Streptophyta > Magnoliopsida > Asterales > Asteraceae > Flaveria > Flaveria trinervia. Next base: position 81,298,309 of record CM046446.1, read on the forward strand.
TTAGCAATTTTATCTTTAGTTCTTAAAAAGAATACCTATGTAAATCTTGTAAAATCATCAACAATCACAAGGCAGTATGATTTCCTTGCAATGCTCATTATACTTGTGAGAGAAAATAGATCCATGTGCAATAAGTGTAATGGAGTGGTGATAGAGTTAATAACTTTAGGTTTATGAAATGCTCTATGCTACTTCCCTTTAGGCATGCATCATAATTATCTTTGCAGAAAAATTCATTTTTAGTCAAACCATATACCAAGTTATTTATAACCAATTTATTCATGGTTTTAAAATTTACATGACACATACGTTTATGCCATAGTATTGACTTATCATCATCAACATTCGAAAGAAAGCATGACATTTCTCCTAGTTGGGAAGCATTTTTCATATCCAGCTTGTACGTATCCCCTTTCCTAGGAGATCTATGAAGCACCAATTCCAAAGGAATGGTCATCCCGTGTTTGAGGATAATGCACTCATGTTCTGTGAAAAGCATTTGATGCTTTTGATCAAAGAATTGAGAGAACACGTAACAGGTTGTGTTCAAGCTGTTTAACAAAGTGTACTTTGTCCGGTTTTAACTTGTCGTTGGATACATTTCCTCTGCTTAAAATGTATCCTCCAGCCTCAGCTCCAAACTGAATATGACCTCCATCAAAATGTTGAAATTGCTGAAGGAGAGATCTGTTCCCTATCATGTGCTTGGAGCATCCACTATCTACAATCCATACATTATTGTTCTTGTCATATGGATGTCCTTGCACATGAGGTGACAAAGTTAGTTTTTATTGGAAACCCAAGCCTTATTGGTCTTAGGATTTTCCAATGATGAGGATTTTATTGAAACAAAATTTATGCATATGGGTTCAATAAGTGTTTGTGAAGAAGAGGCTTGGGCTGTAGCATCTTCTTTGATCTTCTATTCCATCCCTTGGTTGATCATAGAGGATGAGCTTGATGAAGCTTGAGTAGCATGACATTCTTCCGAAGCTTCTTTCTTTCTAGAAAAAACCTTTACCACCTTTTCTTCCGAGGTAGTCTTCTTCTAGGATGGTTTCAAGCGGACTCTCTTGTTCTTTTGAGTCTTTACAACTTTATCTTCCGAAGTCATTTTCACTTCGGAAGAAGGATTTTCTTTTGAAAGCAACCTTGCTTCGGAAACAAGCTTCCCCTTTTTTATCACTTAAACCATATGATAAGGTCCTAATGAGAAACATTCCCTAACTCATTCTCTATTGACATTGTTTGCATAATGTGTGCTGGCAGGATTGTAATAACAATCTTTGGCCATGTGGTTTTGCAGACCACATATTATGCAGGCAATATTAATCTTCTGGGAACTTGAAGGTTGTTGTTTCTTGTTCTTCTTGCCTTTATCAGCAGTTCTTCCCTCTCTCTTCTGATTCCCACCACCTGGAATCCAGCTGAGATGAACACACCTTTTTGTTTTGGGTCAATATTTAGGGGTTGGTCATCACTGGTAAGAGAGGTTTGGTTTACCTGGTTCTTCCCTGTGATAGTCTCCAAAGTTGTATCACTTTTTGACTCATTAGAAGGTGGGTCAGCAGATTGAATCTCTTGCTCTTTAGTACCACATCTTGGTTGTCTTATTGACTCATAAGAATGTGATGGAGCAATTTTATTGGTTGCCAACCCACCTTTGTTTTGATAACCAAGTTTTGAGTGAGAGCGTGATGCAAAAATGGCTTGGAAGTTTTGCTCTGAGATAGCATGCTTCTGGCTTGAGCCTTAGCTGTGACAAGCTAGGCTTGAGCCTCAGTCAATTTAAATATTAAATCCTTGATTTGAGTCTTGTAGTTGGTATGTTCATGTTTTAACAAGGACACAATTTTCTCTAACTCTTCAATTTTCTTTTGATAGTCAGATTCAACCCTTTTTAAATTAGATTTTAAGATATTTAAAGATTCAATATCATATTTAGTTTCCATATTGTAGTCTTGATATAACTTAACTTTAGAAATACAAGCTGGAGTATAGAGATGGTCATATACCTTGTTGTCATCTGTTCCAGCCATGAGTGCTTGAGCATGAGTCATATCCTGTACCTTGAAGCTCTAATCAACTTCTTGAGCCACAACAACTGTTTCAGTTCACTTCCAAGTGGCTTTAAGTGTAGAGGGATATGAGGAGGCATGTGAGGTTCCTAGATTTGACTTGGGAGCCTTACATTCCCTGGAAAAGTGAGCAAGTTGGTTATAGTTGTAACATTTGGCCTTTGTTTTGTCAAACCCAAACTTGTTGCTAGTTAGGTTTTGAGGGAATTGCCTTCTAGTTCTTTTGAAGAACTTCTTTGCTCGGTAGGTTAGCAGAGCCATTTGTTGGACTATGTGCACATACTCCATATCATCTGGGCTGAAGCACTCTAGATCATCAAATCAATAGTAATGATCACTAGAGTACCCACTTCTTAAGACAAATGCACAACTATCCTGAAAAGAACCTTGTTGAGCCCGTTGAGACCTTGGAGTCTTAGGGAATGTGATGTAGGGTCCTGAAGAGTAGGATGGCTGTTGTGAATATGTCAGGTATTGCTGAGGTTAGAGGGTCATGATCCTTCAACAACTATTAAGGTGTTTTTAGCAGGAAGGCTTGAAGGTCTGCTCATCTGATGGCTTATCTTGTTGTCTATCTCTACACGGTATCCATTAAGGATGCCATATAGTTCAGTCATGGTAAGGGAGTTCAAGTTTTTTGTCCTCTCATAGAGACACAGTAAAATCTCCACTCATTTGGGAGTGCGCTCATGAATTTTCGAGTGAGATCTCTCAATTCAAGGGCAATTCACACATACTGAAGGGAAGAGATAAGATCCATATACCTGATGTATTGCTGGCTAAGAGTCTCTCTAGCAATGTAGGTGAAGTTCTCAAAATGCTGCTTCAGTGAATCTTTCTTTGAATTATTAGAGCTAGAGTACATCTGGGACAGTGCATCAAATAGTTCTTTAGCTGACCTGCAATGCTCAAACTCCACTATGATAGAATCATGTATAGCAATCATAAGAACAGTCAAAGCATTGCTATCAATGTCTAACTTTTTCCAGTCTTCATCAGAGTAGTCTTCAACGGCTTTCTCTATCATGACATCATTTCCACCTGGTGCAGCAACCTTTGGTCTGTAAGGACCATTAACGATAGATTGCCATATTTTCCCATCTTGATATCTGATGAAGCCTTCTATGAGTCTGCTCCATGATCTAAAGTTTTTAGGGGTGATGATGGGTGCTTTAGTAATTGTCCCCATCTCAACTTTAGACTTTTGGTAGAGGGCCACTTTTTAGTGTGGTGAAAGGAGGAGTGAAAAACAGGTTGATTTGGATGGTAAGATCTCACAATCAATAGACTAAAACACTTTGATACCAATTGCAGGATCGATGTTTGTCACTAACACTTGGTTTTTCTCTCAAACTCACTTAATCACACATGGTTTAGATGAAGCAAAATCTCTTCTAGGAGTTGATAATAATATACTAAGTAACAAAGAACACAAGGAAATAATTTTCAAGGTACTTGTATATATTACTTCTCAACTCAAAGTACAACAAGACTTTTACAAGCATGTTACAAGAGTTATAATGAGAAACTATATATACTATCACCTACAACCGGATATACTTTGATACCAGCTGGGAAACCTACAAATAAAGAAAATACTACAAAGTTGTAGTTAAGGTATCTTAGATAAAGTTTATCTAGGATTGGTAGTCATGACATGTCCATGTTCTTGTATCTTTGAATTATTCGTTGTAACACTTGTAATAGAACATAGATAAAGCAATATACTGCATTCTTGAAAACCATATACTTGTGTTCTTTGTGTTCTGTCTCTTACATTACTTGTGTTCTTAGTGTCTTACCTTGGTTAATCTAGCCATACTGTTTGATTAAGTTTAGTTAATCTCCTCTTTGTGTTATTGTGTTGTAACTGAACCCCCTTCAATGATCATGCATTTGGTATCAGAGCTTTTCAAGCTCGTGATACAAGATCTCACCATCTTAAGATCCCTCACAAACACAAATACTAAAATTTTCAAATGGCAGCCATTTCCAAGATTGATATGGAAACTGGAACCATGAACAAGTCCCCACTGATCACTCTTGATGAGTTTGATACCTGGTGTTTAAGAATGGAATGTTTCATCAGGTCTCTTGATTCAAGAATGCGGGAGTCTATTGAGAATGGACCTTTCATACCTAGCACCCCTTCTGCTACTGGTGCTGGTATGATCCCCAAAGATGTGGCTAACTACTCTAATGAAGATAGGAAGAGAGTAGAAATTGACAGAAAAGCCATGACAGCCCTTCAAACTGCCATTCCAAACTCTGTGTACAGAGGTTTCAAGAAGTGCAAAACAGCCAAGCAGCTGTGGGATGCACTGAAACTGATGTATGAGGGTTCCTCTGAAGCTAAGGAGAACAAGAAAGATCTTCTGAAGCAGCAGTTTGAAAACTTCACCTTCAAAACAGGTGAAACCATGACCCAGCAGTACTTCAGGTATGTTGAGATTGTGGATACCCTAGTGGATGGAGGAGTCTCTCTTGAGAACAGAGACATTGTAAGGAAGTTCATGTCCTCACTTCCTAGGCAATGGACATACTACTGTGTAGTGATCAAGAGAACTGAAAATCTCAAAACTCTTACTCTGACAGAGTTATATGGGATTCTCAGTGGCTACCAGATGGAGATGAACATGCAAGGTTCATCTGGAAACTCCAACAATCAAATGGGTTCAACCCTACATGTGGTTGAAAGGGACATCATAGAACTCAAACATCATTTCATATGCTACCCAGAAAACTCACCAAAGGGTCCTTTCATCACCTTCCTAGAGACACCAAGAGAGAACTACACTTAAGGAAGCCCATTCCAAGAGACAAGCTCTTCTCAAGCTTTTATGTCTTTTGATGAAAGCTGTGGAAACTCTCTTTTCACCCATGAAGACCTGGACTGTATTCATATAGATGATCTGGAATACATGGAAATAGTCCAGCAGATGGCTCTTCTCACTCACAGAGCCAAGAAGTTCTATAAAAGGACTGGAAGGAAGTTTCCAAGCAATGCAACCAGTGGAAAGTTTGGCCTGGACAAAGGCAAAGTCAAGTGTTACAACTATAACTTGATGGGCCACTTTTCCAGAGAGTGTAAGGCACCTAAAACAAATGGTGGCCAAACACAGTCCAGACCAAACTACACTGACAAAGTTCTCCAGAATGAGAAGTCAAAGCAGCAGGCAGTTGTTGCTATTAAAGAAGGAGGCTTTGACTGGAGCTTTCAGGTGGAAGATGCCTCTCCTAACCAAGCATTGATGGCAGATCATGATGAAGCCAAGGTATTGGAACATCTTTGTACTCCTGAATGCATTGCTAAAGTTAATAGATACAGGTCCTATAACCTGGAGATGAGATCTGACCTTGAATCCTTAAACATTTTAAAATCTGATTTTAGAAAGTCTGAAAATGATTATAAACTGAAGATAGAGGACCTTGAGAAAAATATTTCAGTTCTAAAACATGAACACACAGATTTTAGGACTCAAATCAAAGATCTCATAACCAAGTTAACTGAGTGCCAGGCTGAGCTTGTGATCAGCAAAGCCAGGGCAGAAAAAAGTGTTCTTGAAGAAAAGACCTTCAAGAACATGATATCCTCATCCCTGCACAACAAAGTGTGCTATCAAAACAGGCAGGGACTAGGATCCAATGAGATAGCTCCTCCACACACAATCTTGTCTATAAGATCTCCTAGGTGTGGAACTTGTGAAAATGAGCTTCCTCTCATAGATCCTGTAAGTGAAGAGGATGAAGAAGAGATAGTGAAGAATTCCTCTGAAAAGAGTGAAGAGGAGGATTCTAAGAAGGGCCACTATCCTTCTGAGGAGAAGAAGAAGACTATGATGACCAAGTCCATGAGAAAGAACTTGATCAGAAAGAGCAAAAGAAAGGCAAGGAAGGCTCAAGAGATCAAGGCTACTTTTGACTCTAAGCAGAAACAAGTTTTCATCTCTGTAGGGTTGAAAGTGGTAGGGACTGAAGACATCAACCAAAACTCTTCTGCTAAGAGTTCTGGTTCTTGTTCAACTCATCTCAGTAACAAGAAGAAGATTGATCTGCTGTGTACCACTGCTGCACAGCCTGGACCATAAACTCCAAGAACAGTTCCCAGCCCAAAGGAACTGTCTCAGCATCTGCAAAGATGAAGGTGGAGAAGGGATATGACCAAAGAAAGTCTTGTTCCCAGCAAAAGACTCTTGTGAAGAAGAAAATGGTGTGTGTCATGTGTGAAAGTACCTCTCACATTGCTAAGGATTGTCTATACAATTCTAAAGGTACTGTCCATATGACTAGTACAAAGACTTCAAAGAGTTCTAAAAAGATTCAAGCTTGGAAGGAAAACATGTTTCCTTCGAAAGCTCCAAGTCTAAGAAAAAGGGAAGTGGAAAATTACCCTCGGAAGAAAAGTTGGTCTCAGAAGAAAGGAGTTCTTCCGAAGCACTGAAGTCTGCTACAGTGTCTACAGAATCTTCTAATGGTTCAGTCATCAAAACTTCTGAAGTTCCAAAAGCTTCCGAAGTTTTGAAGGTCAAGTCCAAGACTCCAAAGGTGGTGTGAATGTCTAAGAAAGACCAAGTGATTGATAATTCTCCATCAACAACAGCTCAAGATCCTCTTAGTACAACCATAAATCTATTACTGTTGAATTACCTTCTGCTAATGAGCCCAAGACAAGCAAGGCTTGGGTTTTTAAATGTAACTAATCATTTTCTTTGTGTAGGGACAACTGAAGACAAACAAAAATGTCAGGATCATTGATAGTAGTTGTTCCAGGCACATGACAAGCAATAGGTTACTACTCCAGAACTTTGAAAGAATTGATGGAGGACCAATTGCCTTTGGAGGAGATGAAGGTGGTTACATTTTTGGAAGGGGCAAGGTCACAAATGGTAAGCTCAACATTGATAAGGTAAATTTTGTCAAAGAGCTTGGGTACAATCTTCTGAGTGTATCCTAATTTTGTGATCAGAGTCATAACATGCTCTTCACTAAGCATGAGTGCATTGTTCTCAAGCTTGGTGTGATCATTCCTCATGAGCATATCTTGCTTAGAGCCCCCAGGAAAGGGAACATGTACAGGATGGATTTGCAAGAAACATCTCCCTCTAGAGAAGTTTTATGCTTTTTGTCTAAAGCCAATAGTGATGAGTCTTTCCTATGGCATAAAAGAATGTGCCATGTAAACTTTAAGAACATGAACATATTAATTAAAAATGATTTGGTAACTGGAATACCAAAGAAAGAGTTTAAAGTGATGACCATTGTGTTGCATGCCTAAAAGGGAAGCAACATAAGGTATCTCACAAGCCTAAGGAAAGGAACTCCATCACTACACCCCTACACTTGTTACATATGGATCTCTTGGCTCCACCAGTGTAATGAGTTTAGGAAGGACCTCTTATTGTTTAGTGATCACAGATGACTTTACAAGATTCACTTGGGTTTTCTTCCTTAGAACTAAGGATGAGACTCTTGAGATTCTGAAGAATTTCATCTTAAAGATTGATAATCAATCTGATCACAAGGTCAAGATCATAAGATGTGATCAAGGAACTGAATTTAAGAACCAAATCCTTGATACATTCTGTGATGAAAAGGGTATTACAAGACAATACAGTGCTCCCAAGACTCCTCAGCAGAATGATGTTGCTGAGAGGAGAAACATGACACTGATTGAAGGTGCAAGAATCATGTTGTCTGACTCTAAGCTGCCCATCACCTTCTGGGCAGAGGCAGTCAACACTGCCTACTATGTGCAGAACAGAGTTTTATAGTTAAGACTCATGGCAAGACTCCTTATGAACTTTGGCATAAGAGCAAACCTTTTATTGGTTTTCTCAGGTCATTTGGTTGTCCTTGCACCATCTTGAATACCAAAGATCAAATTGCCAAGTTTGCTGAGAAATCAGATGATGGACACTTTATTGGATACTCTTCTCAAGCTAAGGCTTATAAAGTATACAATCTCAGAACTAGACTTGTTGAGGAGTCAGCCAATGTGACTTTCAATGAACACACACCCTGTGTTGCTGGTTCTGGTCCGGATTGGTTATTTGATCTTGACTTAGTTACCAACTATTTTAACAAATCTTTTGAGAATGTTTTAGGATTTGCAGAAAATTTAAATACAGGTGATCCTGATCCAAGATTTGAGCTAAGAAGACCTTCAAGTCATACATCTTCAGCTCTAGTTGGAACTACTTCTGCAAATGAGGTTTCTGTCAACACTACAATGACAAACTCAGCTGATACATCTGGGGTGCCTTCAAATTCTAGCTCAGAGGCTCCACAACCAGATAAGAACACCTTAATTGTAGAAAACAACAATAGTGGTGGTGACAATGACCAAGAATTTCTTGATGCCACTAACCACACCATAGATGAGAACATCAATGATGTCACATACTGCTTGGATCAAGTCTCTCTTGAAAAGTGTGCTGATATGGTGGGAGAAACATCTATGCCAGATCTAAATTTCTCTAATTTAGATCTTTCTCAGCAACTTATTATGATCCCTCAGCTTAGGATCCACAAGTCTCCCCATCACAAACATCATTGGAGATGTTGTCTCAAGGGTAAGAACAAGAGGACAAACCCATGAAACAAATGTTTGTCTTCACTCTTGTTTCTTATCCCAGATAGAGCCAAAGAAAGTTGATGAGGCTCTAAAAGATGGAAGTTGGGTTGAAGCTATGCAACAAGAGCTGCTTCAATTCAAAAGGCAGAAAGTTTGGAACCTTTGTCCTCTTCCTTATGGGAAGACTACCATTGGAACCAAATGGGTGTTTAGGAACAAGAAAGATGATAGAGGCATCATCGTCAAGAACAAAGCTAGACTGGTTGTTCAAGGATACACACAAGAAGAAGGGATTGACTACACTGGTGTCTTTGCTCCAGTAGCAAGATTAGAAGCTGTTAGGATATTCCTGGCATTTGTTGCATCCAAGAACTTCAAGGTCTTTCAGCTTGATGTGAAGTGTGACTTTTTGTATAGAGTGATTGATGAAGAGGTATATGTCAAACAGCCACCTGGTTTTATAGACCCTGATCATCTTGATTATGTCTGCAAGCTTGACAAAGCTCTCTATGGGCTGCATCAGGCACCCAGGAAATGGTATGAGACACTGTCTGAGTATCTTTGTAAACATGGATACAGGAGAGGTACTATAAATGGAACTCTCTTCATCAAAGGACAGGGAAATGACATATTGCTAGTTCAAGTGTATGTGGATGACATCATCTTTGGTTCAACTAATCCAAAGCTCTACAAAGACTTTGAGAAGCTGATGAAAGACATATTTGAAATGAGTGCCATAGGGGAACTCAATTTCTTTCTGGGAATTCAAGTGAAGCAAGTTGAAGATGGCATCTTCATAAGTCAGTCAAAGTATGTTCAGGACATACTCAAGAGATTCAACATGACTAATTGTAAGATTGCTAAGACACCCATAGCTAGAAACCACTCCCTTGGACCTGATCTTAAGGGGGAGTATGTAGATGAGCACTTATACAGGGCTATGATTAGGTCTCTTATGTATCTTACTGCTAGCAGGCCTGATATCATGTTTGCTACATGCATCCGTGCAAGATATCAAGCTAACCCTAAGATGTCTCACCTCATCACTGTCAAGAGGATTCTAAGATACCTCAAAGGTGCATCAACACTTGGTTTATGGTACCCTAAGAATCCTGACTTCAATCTGTATGCCTATACAGATAGTGATTATGGTGGTTGCGACATGACTGCAAAGTCTACATCTAGAGGATGTCAGTTCCTTGGTGGAAGGATTGTCTCATGGCAATGCAAGAAACAATCCTATGTCTCTGCATCAACTGCTGAAGCTGAATACATTGTTGTTGCAAGCTGCTGTGCTCAAGTGTTTTGGATTCAAAATCAGATGCTGGACTATGGGTTAAACTTCAAGGAGACTCCCATTCACATAGACAACAATAGTGCTATTTCAATCATAGAGAACCCTGTGCAGCACTCAAGGACAAAGCACATCAATATCAGGTATCATTTAATAAGAAATAACTATGAAAAGAGATTAATTAAACTAGTCAAAGTTCACCCAGATGAACAATATGTTGATCTGTTTACAAAGGCTTTTGATGAACAGAGATTTAAATATCTTATATCAGCTATTGGGATGATTAACTTTGAATAGGTTTTTCTTAAAACTAATTCTTATTATTTCTTAAAATATATGTGTCCTAAGTTGTCTAGTTCATCACTTTCATAAGCTCATGTTTTCTTTGGATAAAAATTTCTTTTTGAAGACTTTTCTTAGATTTTTGAAAATTTATGATACTTCAGAAGTTATGATTTTAACTTCGGAAGCAAATCATGCCTTCAAAATAAATAACTGTCTAAAAATTTTACCTTTGGAAGATTTCTCAGATTTATCTTTCGAAGCTTAAATACTTGTCTCAAACAATTACTTATTTTCAAGGACCATTTACTTCCGAAGCAAAATTAACTCTTGGAAGCTTTGTTGTTTTATATACAAAGCACTCAAGTTTTAATTTCTCTTTCGAAGCAAAATTCTCAAAACTCTCAGGAAATTCTCGGAAGCCTTTTAATTAAAACTTCCGAAGATAATTAACTTTCGGAAGCTTTTTGACTTCCAAGAAAACTACTTTTTGAGCAAAAGTAAACTACTTTTTCAGAGATGGGACCGACATCCGGATTTCAAATTTTATCCTCTTTCATTAAACTTTATCGGAAATCTCTCTCACATATAAACCCAACGATTTCCCCCTCTTTCTATCATCTGTTCTTCCTCCAAAACCTAAAAACCCAAATTTCACTTTAAAATTTCTTTCTTCCTTCTTTCTTCATCCTTAAGCTACCTCACAATGACCAACCTGCTCACAGATTTGAACCTAACTTTACCATGCAGCTACACAAACAACATAATCAGGTTGCTCTGTTAAGCTCTGAGAAAGATCCTATTTCTCATAGGTTATCGATTTTTAGCTCTGTCAAACTACTTCACCTCCCTACCCATTGATCCTCACTCTATAAGGATCAACTGCTTGATTTCTGGAAGACCTGCAAGTGGTCATTATGGACGGAGAGAAGGCACTGTCTGCCACAGTGCAGGGGAGTACAATCTTCATCACTCCAGCCATCATCAATAGGCATCTTCAGCTGTATGATGAAAAAGGTGAGGTGTTCTTCCCAAAGGAAGCTATCAATCATTCATTTGAGCAGATGGGATATGAGAGAGATTTCTCTGTAACGACCTTTACGAAAGGGAAGGTCTCATCCCAGTGGAGATTCCTGCTCCATGTAGTCAACCACAGCTTATCAAACAAGCATGGTGGATGGGACCAGATTTTTGAGGATCTCTCCTTCATAATCCATGGAATGGTTCAAGGGGTCAAATTCAGATATTCTCAGTTTGTTTATACCAATTTACTTGCTAATTTAGACTCCTTAGAATATTACATGTTTCCTAGATATGTCCAGTACATTCTTAACTGTGAACTGGGCTCACAGTTGAGGGAGATAGGTAACATTCTTAAATTGGGACAGATGAAGCCCGACATCTTTAAAATACTAAGAAAACCCACTGTTGGCTTCTCTGGGGTAGAAACGGCCCTTGTCCCAAAAATGTTAGAGCTCTTTGCTCAAGGTGACAACCTAGCAGCACGAGCTAGTGTTGAGCCCACACCTGCTACCTCCCAACCACTCACACAGCCTAAATCATCATCACTTACCAAAGAAAATCCAAACGAACCCCTGCTCAGACTATTCAGTCTGTGGAGGCCCCCATATACTCACCCATACAGGAAGAAGTGGACACTGGAGCTCCCACTTCTTCTGAGGAGCAAACCACTCCCATCTCTCTAAGAATCAATGCTGAGGTTCCTCATGCTCAGCCTGATGAGCTCATTAGCCCAACTTCCTTAAGCCATCACTCTGAGTCTCAACACTCTAGTGATCAACCTTCAGGGGACAGTTACCATCCCCAACCTATAGATCTCAACCAACCAATTCCCAACCTTGATTTCTATATTGATGAAGATCTAGGTTTCAGTGAGTATAATGAGTCTCTCTTCTTTAACCCTACTCAAAGAGAGATGAATGCTCCTGAGTCTCCTATATCTATCCCATATCAGTCACCTACAACTGAGGTGGACACTTCTGAACCTATTCAGGATGTCCATATGAAAGAGGCTCTCACTTCTGAAAGTGATTACATCATTAAGACCTCAACCATAGCAACTCAGCCCACTGACATCTCATTTGAGATTGCCAGTGAGCAGAGGAAAACCAGCAACTAAGAACCTGAAGCTGGTGGTGAGAGAGAGGACTTTGGTCCAATCATCTCATCCCCCAATGAGTCTTCTGATGAAGATGAGGGGAATCTGAGACTAAAGGTGCACAAACTGACTAAAAAATGCACCTATTAGTCTCAAAGGTCAGTCACCTTGAATCTCAGATGACTACCTTACATAATAGGATCAATGATCAGCAACTTGACATTTCATATCTTAAGGAAAAACTAGCTGGGAGACCCTTAAGAAGAGCTCAACCAGGAACACAAGAACGTGTGGATGTGATTGACCTATCTTCCAGCTCACCTATGCAAGTGGGCGATGCTACCAAAAAGGGGGAGAAAGTCATCACAGTTACAGAACCTGGAGTTCTTCAGAGAGAGTGGACATTGAGGACTCACCATCCTCACTTGCAATTGTGCATTCTCAACAACCTCCTCAAATTCACATTGATGTGGACTACGCAGACTCATTCATACAAAGTATGTTTGAGGATGGGATACCAAGGGCTATGTCATCTTCACCATCATCCAATCACATCATTAGGTGGAGGTATGACAATATTAGGAAAGCCCTAATCATCATAAGAGTTCAAGGACAGCAAGAAGTCTTCAATTTTCAGACTTTGAACTACTATGAAGGTCTGGATTTAGTCAACATGCCACTTGTCAACCCAAGCAAATCAAGATAAGCTGACAGACTAGCTAAAAGAATCCAAGACAGGATCACTGTAGATTTTAGCTTAAGAAGGAGATTTAGGCAATCAGTCAATGCCATCGATCAACTGGATGTTGAGGCAGACCCTAAGATTAGTTTCATATGGGAAACCTTGACAGAAGGCCCAGTGGCAGAACCTGAGACCCCTATCTTATCATCATCAACTCTTGCAGAGATCCACACTCCTATTGAGACACCTGCTGGTGAAGGTGCTTCTCAACCTCTCTCTGGCCAGAGCTCAGATGCTGCAACAAGCAATGAAGGCCAAAGCTCTCTCCACCCTGAGTCACAAAGGTCTGTGAGTGACAAAGGGAAAAGAAAGATGACATCTGATGAGATTGAGGAGGAGGAGAGAGAGTGGAAAAGGAGGCTGAGGGGAGAAAGTTCCTCTGCTGAGTCTTCAAGACTCATGGAGTCTGCTATCAGGGCTGCCCCCAGACCAAATACTCAGAATAATGAGTTAAGGGTAGTGAGGATAAATTATCTGCAGATAAGGAACTATGACATAGACATTGTCATCTCTCTCCCCTTAGAAGAGTTGAATGAATTGGTTGACCTGGAAAGGTCAAATGAGAAGAAGGAGGCAGAAGATGCAGAGCTTCTAGTACAAGTCAAATAAGAAAGAAGAAGAAAAAGACTGTACAAGAATATGCCTACCCTCTCCCCAGTTCAGGAAAGTCCTGCACAAAAAGATATGGTTGAACAAGAACCTTAGGTAGACAAAGAAGAAGAGAGGATCAAGATGATCAACTACTTGTGTGCCACAGGCTTCTATCAGGCAGATGCACTCCTTCCCTTTTCCTATGACTATGTTGAGTTTGAGTACTTAAAACAGCTTGAACTTGAGATAATCAAGGACAGAAACACAACTAAGAAGAAGCTAAAGGAAGAAGCTGCAAAATCAAGAGCTATCATCCAAAAGAGCATGAAGAAGTCTGCTAATAGGCAGAGGATGATGAGCTTCTTGAAGCTATATGGATTCTCCGGAAGGAGAATTGGCCCCATGTCTCTATCCATTATGGATGAGCATATTAGGGTGATCAAGCAGAAGATCAAAAGTGGAGAGCTCATTGACTTATACTCCACTCCAAGTCAAGCCCCACCTGAAGTGGAGGTTAAGGTTGAACAACCAGAGACAACACAACCTGGACCTCCTGCTGAAACTCAGCAAGCTTCATCTTCTGATCCACAGCAGGGTCAATCTCCCTCTCCTTCTGAGCCAGGGAGAGAGGAAATCCCAACTAAGAAAGACAGTGAAGATCAATCTGGTACTGCAGGCCAGTCTTCTCAGTTAAAATCTACAAAGAGAAAGAAGAGGATGGCTTCTAAACCATAGCCAAAGAAGAAGAAGATTGCACCCTCTTCTAAACCCTAGGATGAGTCAGAACATCCTGAGGTTGTGCAGCCAGAGGATGCTACATCAACTCCAATTCAAATAGCTCCTCTAGCATCAGGAAGACCCATCTTGTCTTGGACATACACCACAAATCCAGAAAGATGGCATGTCATTAGAGATCAAGGCACTGAAGACATTTACACATCGCAAGATATGTTTAAGTTTTCTCTGCATGACGTCTTTGATATGAGAAGACATTTTGACAGTCTAAAGGATCCTGATCATCTTATGAAGAAAGGTTTGGTGATCATCCTAATGAGGACTGTTGATATTTGAAGTCTACTAAGTGTTTTGGTAGCATCAGCCTAGGGGGAGTTTGTAGAGATTAATGAAGAGGCTGATGCAACCTAAACATCATATGTCTATCATGCATGCTGCACAAGTGCATTGAAGAAGAATGCTTAGGAAGTTTCACACATACAACAGAAATATTCTAAGTGTGAAATCTTCCGAAGCCAAGACCAATATCTTTTAAAGCCAAATATGAAGTCTTTCGAAGCCTCAGAGACAAAGTCTTCCAAAGCTTCAACTCATAAAGATAGACTTCTTCTGAAGACTTTTAACACATGCTTTATCTGTTGTACTTTTCCATAAAGCTGAACACCTTTCCGCTGCACCTCTGTAAGGTCACCAACTTACATGAGTTGGTGAAAAGTTCCATGCTTTTGGTAACTGTACATTGAGGTCTTGAGTCTGTAACTTTCTACTTCATGTACTTTATCCTTTTTGTAATAGATAAAGATGTGAGCTATAGCATGTCATAGTCACTAGTCAAAAGGCAATCTGCCTTTTGACTCTACAATTGATTTTGTTTTGTGTCTAGTCAATTGTATCTAGCTGGCTTTCAAAGTATAGCCGGCTGTAGGATGTAGTATAAGTATCTCTTGTTCTTGTATCTTTGAATTATGCTTTGTAACACTTGTAATAGAACATAGAGAAAGCAATATACTGCATTCTTGAAAACCATATACTTGTGTTCTTTGTGTTCTGTCTCTTACATTACTTGTGTTCTTAGTGTCTTATCTTGGTTAATCCAGCCATACTGTTTGATTAAGTTTAGTTAATATCCTCTTTGTGTGTTGTGTTGTAACTGAACCCCCTTCAACGATCCTGCACCTTTCTCGTGCATCTATTGTCTATTGTGATAACGTTAGCACTATTTTACTAGATGGTTAATACTATTCACCAACAACATATGAAAGATATTGAACTAGATATTGATTTTGTGCGCGAGAAAGTTCAATGTGGGCAATCTGAGAGGACCATATTCATTTATGATACCAAATTAAGGGCATTTTCACCAAAGGTCTATGTTTGGTCCTCCTTGAAGACTTTAGATATACTCTCAACATTAGCTCTCCTGCTTCAAGTGTTGGTATATATTAAAAGATATTCTTTTGATGTATACATAGGATTATCTATAAAATCTAAATATTATATTATGTATCCATTTATAAAATATAGAATCTCATGTGATTATTAGTAATGACCCCGTATTGGTTAATTGATCAACGATAACTATACGATAAACAATTAATAAGCAGTCAGTAATAGTGATAGAAGCCAAAAGTAGTAAATACCAACTTAATTACTATTGACTACACCAAACTAGTAACCAACTACTTTATAAATCAATCGTTTTAAACACTAAACTGACAAAGTGTTTAATAAAACATTATATTGTTTTAACATAATTTTATGATAATTGACAACCAATCTATAAATCACATGTTTAGTTTATTTTCAAGTATAATTTTCGTAATAAAAGCATGCACACTATTTATTTAATTTATCTTAACTACCCGATTAATATTTCAAGTGACTTGTCAAAACACTTTAATCTAAGAGTTATAACATATATATTAGAAAGGTTATCCAAAAAACAGTGTCGACCCATCTTACGCACAAGTGAAGCAAGAAGTATTAAAGATCATACTTAAAAATACTTTATTTATTTATTTAGTAATTTAAATTATACTTTAGAATATTCATAACCCAAATGCCAGTCAAATGGTTGTTATAGGATCCGTATACTTCTCCTCATTATCTGTTGTATTGTATATATATATACAAGTTAATGGAATGAATCAATCAATCTTTTCCATCATTCAAATCCCATTACTCCATATGGTAATCAAAGCCTCTCTTTAAACCAATTTTCCTTCATGGAGGAAGCAAGTCTTATCCACTCTTATTGGTCTTCAACTTGACCACCATGTTATCGGCACTACTTCTCCACCGGCAAAAACCATCACCATCGGTACCAACACCTCCCCCAACCCAGCTTATAATCTCTGGTATAGGCAAGATTAGATGATTCTATCAGCGTTCCTTGGCAGTTGTTCGGATCAGATACAACCGCTTGTCTCCTCTGCTGATACGGCTAAACAAGCTTGGAATGCTCTCAACTCGAGTTATGCGAATCACTCCCGCTCTTGCATCCTTACTCTCAAGTCACGGCTTGGAAAGAACCCTAAAGGTTCTCGTTCAATCACTGAATTTATGCATGATATGAAACGCATCGCCGATGATCTTGCACTTGCTCAAAGTTTGGTTGAGGAAGAAGATTTGGTCATCAACATTCTGAATCAACTCGGTGACTAGTATGCTCATCTTGTTGTTGCACTCAAATCTCGTGACACTACCATCTCTTCCCAGATCTTTTTTGATAAATTGTTGGACTTTGAAAGGAATTTGACAGATGCTACTCCTGACCCAGTTGTTCCTACGGTTAATCATACTCAACGCCAACCGGCTCGGTCTTCCAACAAGGCCTCTTATGACAGTCGTTCCTCCAGAGGCACTCCCTCCACAAATCGCAATTAGTGGAACACTTCGTCTTTAACCCGTCAACAGTGGAATCCCAGAAACAACTCTCTGTCTCGCTCCAACCAGGTGCAAACCTTTTGCTACTTTTGCAACATTCTGGGTCACGAAACGAAGGATTGTCGTAAGCTTGCCCGGTTTTTAAAAGATTACAATGTTACAACCCACACTCCCACACCTTTAGCACCTCCTGTTGTGAATCACACTTCGCCACAACCTGCCAATCAACCTTGGATGTGGGACATCGGCGCTTCTACTCACACCACAACAAGTCCCTACTCAATGTTGGCCTTTTCAGATTACAAAGGACCTGATGAGATTGTACTTGGCAATGGTAATACCCTTCCTATAACTCATATTGCTCAATCTTCCATTCCGACTCCCTCACGGCCTCTCATTCTTGATGATATTCTCATTGTTCCATCCTTGAAACGTAATCTTATTTCTGTTGCAAAAGTTTGTCATACTAACAAGGTTTCGGCTGATTTTTTTCCTTTTCATTTTCTTATTAAGGATCTTCGCACGGGGGCGCCACTCATGCGGGGCAAGACTGTTGATGACGTCTACTATGGACCTATCCGCTCACCATAAATAAATGCAACAAAGACGGGATCTTTACAAGCATGGCACCATACCTTTGGACATCCCTCGTTTAAAGTGTTCAAGTCTTTAATTATTAAATTAGGACTTTGTAATAAATTGTCACAAGAATCCTTTCATTGTAAATCCTGCTCTTTGAATAAAAGCCATAAACTTCCTTTTGGTCAAAATACCTTTGTTGACTTGAACTTGTCTAATCGGATGTTTGGGGCCCTGTTGAACCATCCCTTGAAGGCTTCAAGTACTATGTTATTTTTGTGGACTTTTACTCAAAGTATGTATGGCTATATCCTATGAAGAAAAAATCAGATGTGTCCATCCTCTTTCCACAGTTCAAGGCTTTAGTGGAATTTTTTTTAAAACACCACTAATTGCTTTATTCAGTGACAATGGAGGAGAATATATGGGTCTTGCTTCCTACCTTGCAAACCATGGTATCTCCCACTATACCACTCCTCCTCACACTCCCGAACAAAACGGCTTCGCCGAACGACGTCACCGTCATATAGTGGAAACCGGACTCTCACTTCTTCACTATGCTCACTTACCCACTCATTTTTTGCCTCATGCCTTTCAAACCGCTACCTATTTAATCAACCGCTTACCCACATATACCCTTCACAATAAGTCTCCTTTCCACATCATGTTTAACACCAACCCTTAGACTCCAAACTCAAACCATTTGGCTGCCTATGTTACCCTTGGCTAAAACCGTACACCACTTCCAAATTGCAACCAAGATCAAAAACCTGTGTCTTCCTAGGCTACTCCCAATCTAAAACCGTCCACAAACAAATTATACCACTCTCGGCATGTCTTGTTCATTCCGTCACTTTTTCCTTATCATCATACTCACTCTTCACCATCTTCTATTTCCTTTGACACCTTCCTGCCAAACCTACCAATCCAAACCTACCCAACCCATATATATTAAATCCAAACCCTACCCTCTTGACCCCACCTCACTCTCCACCTACGTCTCCCACCACCCAACCACCCACCTCACTCTCCACTACACTCCAACCTTCACAAACATCACATCCTCAACCTTCCCATCAACACATCAACATCCATCCACTATTGACCCACCACTATCACCAACAGTACCTACTCCTATCAACCCTCAATTATCCACTCCTACCTTCACCTCCACCGTACCCTCTACCACCCCTTCCAATGTTCCACCGCCACCCTCTTCTAGACCTACCCGACAATCAAAACCCAACACCAGATATTTTAATTCCAACTTCATCAACACTATAACCGTACATCCTCTTCCACCTACTCTTGAACCTACGTCTCATGTTCAGGCCTTAAAAGACCCAAAATGGCGCCATGCCATGGATCTGGAATATAATGCACTCTTACATAATCATACATGGGATTTAGTTCCTCTCACCACCCAACAAACCATTGGCTGTAAGTGGGTTTTCAGGGTCAAAAGAAACCCAGATGGCTCCATTGACAAGTTCAAGGCTCGATTAGTTGCAAAGGGCTTCCACCAACAATATAGGAAAGACTACTTCGATACATTTAGCCCGTCACTAAACCTATCACAATTTGTACCATTCTTTCAATCGCCCTATCTCAAAAATGGTCCATACGCCAACTAGACGTCAATAATGCTTTTCTACATGGAACACTTCATGAGGATGTTTATATGAAACAACCACCAGGCTTTGCAAACTCAAAATTTCCAAACCATATTTGCAAACTTCGGAAGTCACTTTATGGACTCAACAGGCCCAAGAGCCTGGTACACCGAACTTACCTCCTTCTTCTTCCTTTGGATTCAAAAAGTCGCTTTCTGATGCATCTCTCTTTATCTATCAATGACCTTCCATCACTTGTTACCTTCTCGTCTATGTAGACGACCTTATTCTTACGGGCAACAACCCACGTTTCTTTACATGCCTTGGGATCAAAATTCTCTATTAAGGACCTTGGCCTATTACACCACTTTTTAGGCATTGAAGTCATTCACACTCCCACTGGTATGTTCTGTCCCAGCATCGCCACATCACTGACACTCTAACCAAATACAAAATGGAGGGTTCTAAGGATGTTCACACTCCACTTGGTTCATCCGATTCTCTCTCCCCAAATGACTCCTCTCCATCAGTAGACCCAACTCCCTACCGTCAACTAGTTGGCTCACTTCAATACCTTGCCTTTACTCGTCCCGACATTTCCTTCGCTGTCAACAAACTTTCCTAATTTATGCACAACCCGAAACAAAACCATTGGTAGTCTCTAAAAAGGGTTCTTCGTTATCTAAAAGGTACCGTTCCTCATGGGTTATTTTTGCGGTGTGATACTTCACTTGACATTCGTGCCTTTTTAGATTCAGATTGGGGCGGCATCAACGATGGGGGACGATCTACCACGTCCTATCTAATATATCTTGGCTCCAACATTATCTCGTGGCGGTCCTCTCGCCAAAAGTCAGTTTCTCGCTCTTCAACTGAGGCGGAATACAAAGCCATAGCCAATGCAGCCGCTGAGGTGTCTTGGGTCAGAAATCTTCTCAAAGAACTAGGCTTCAACCAGTTAAACCACCTCAACTACTGTGTGATAACACGGGGGCTACTTACTTGTGTGCTAACCCGGTCTACCATTCTCGTATGAAACATATTGCACTGGACTACCACTTTGTTCGAGAACAGGTAAATGCAGGTCAACTTCGTGTTCTCCATGTCAGCTCCAAGGACCAACTAGCTGATGCTCTCACCAAACCGCTGCCTCGTCCTTCCTTTATCAACATTCAGTCCAAGATTGGTGTCTCCGATGGAGCCTCCATCTTGCGGGGGCGTATTAAAGATCATACTTAAAAATACTTTATTTATTTATTTAGTAATTTAAATTATACTCTAGAATATTCATAACCCAAATGCTAGTCAAATGGTTGTTATAGGATCCGTATACTTCTCATTATCTACTGTATTTGTATATATATTAATGGAATGAATCAATAGATCTTTTCCATCATTCAAATCCCATTGCTCCATAAGAAGCATGTGCCCCAAAAAAAAAATAAAGCCCCCATTTTGAGCTTCTCTTTGTAACTTTACATTTTATTGGGTTACTATCCTATGAGATTTCACAAAGCCAACAAATTCAAAAGAAGAGATTAGCAGGTTTGCTTCAATCGTTAGGGAACGAAGAGACAAACACGAAAATAAAAACTCGAAGGGTCATATTGTATTTTTGTGATTTGATCTACCGATATAATATAATGATATTAAATATCAAACTAGTTATTTTACTAGTCGCACGTTGCGGCGACGACGTACTTGGCGGGATAAAGCATAGATTATAATCGACCTAACTATTTTCGAACTAAATTTATATCGACAAGTAGAATAATTAGAACTTATACCAATGATCGAAAAAGTATTATAAATATCACACGACTCCAAATAGAATTTACATTGAAACGTAGACAAACTCAAGATGTACATAAAAATAAACACGTGCGGTGGTGTCATATGTACTTTGATAAAGTATAGATTACAATTGTCCTAACGCATTTTGAAACCAATATCTACTACAAACGGGTTAATAAGCATTTTTGTTGAACCCCGACATCAAAAGGGGTTAAAAACTAAAGAAATAAAACTCTTGTGTCCATTTTAAAAAAATCTAAAATCTACTATTCATTTAGTTTAAAAATTAATATATAGATAATAATTCTCAATTTCTTGCATTCTTTGCTTCTTTGCTTCTGTTTAATTGTGATTGGAGATTCAAATTCCGAAATTGGAATTTCATAGACTGTTGGTGGCTTGATGTATACTACCGATTAGCTTATTTGCTTTGGTTTTTCAAACTGTTCAAGGTTAATTTGTGCTATAGTGATTTAATGCTATTGTATCCTTAATTTCAGTTTATTGATTTGATTTCATGTTTTTTTTTGATTTGGTGTAATATTGATTAATGGTCTGGTGCTTGTGTGGAATATTGATTTAGGCTGCTTCTTGATCTGGTGTTGATTACAAAGCAACACCATAAATAAACTTTCTGCATGCATGGATCCCATGTGGACTACTATGTGGTCCAAGTTCTACTTGTGATTTAGTATCCTCTTTTCTTGTTTTAGTTATTTTCCATTATGTTAGTGAGTAGAGTGGTGGCAGTTGCTTTCTACGAGTTTATTTTGTTTTGTTATAATAATAGCAATAATCTTTTTCATGTTCTTCATGTATTCGATCAGTTTTGTTATAACAGTAACAGAAACAGTAACAACAACAGTTTTATTTCTTTTGTTTTTTATGTTTTTATCAGTAAAAAAAATACACAATCAGTTTTTGTGTTAAAATTTAGCCTTTTTGTGATTTCTATGTGTCACTATAATTTACTTGCTCAGAGCTTAGAGTATAACAGGTGTTCAGGTTCCTTAATTATTTAGTCCATAACATTCAACTAGCTTCTCTATCTTTTTTAGTGTTTAGGCATAAGGCATTTAGGCTGCTATTTGATCTTGCGTTTTAATGAACTACACATTTAGGTTGTAATCTTGAAGCGAATGATTGACCTAGATGATCTTACAAACCTTGATGAACATCATTTAGATTTAAATTAACTTATATTTAATGATAATTCTACAAATTTAAATAAACCAACCAACCAAGTTAACAAACCTTCGAATTTTGTTAATCCATGTCAATGGAATAACACTAGTAGTAATTTAAGATATTTACTTAGACAAAAGGCCTAGATTTAAAAACAAGAGATATTTACATTTTTTACCATAAGGATTTTGAAAAGGGTTTTATTTTTTTAGTTCGTTTGGAGACTCTTTTGTCATCCGACTACAATCAAATAGTTCTAACTTTAAAAAAGCTTTGTTTTACAAATAAATTCCAGCATCCAAACAACAACTCCTCGCCGAGTGTGAAAGTATAATTCTTCTATTAGCATACTACAATCAGATAACACAACTTTTAAAACACAAATACGATAAACTCTTATAGATTCTAAAGAAGCATATCTTGGACTCGGAGCACGAAGATGTTAGTGGGTTCAATGGATTGTAAAGTGACACAATTGATTGAACCGTTTGTGGTACATTTTACATGTTTTGTTTCATTCATTGAAGAGAAACCAAATTATGGTTGATTTATGCTTTATGGGCATTCTTTTATTTACACCCACATAATCCCACCAAATAAACAATGAAAGGTGCGAAGCATACGTAGGATTACACATTCGATGGCATATATATTATGGTCTTTTTTTGTTTCTTTTTTAGTGGCACACTCGTGTTCCATCATCTTACATCAAAAGTAAAATAAATCCCAAAAAATGGTGTGTATATATGTAAAATATTAATAAAGTAACCAAAATTGATTATAATAACGGTAATAGTAATACAAATAGAAACATTTCTTGCAGTTAAATTATAGTCGGTAGACGTTTCGCACTATTGTATCATAGGTGTAAAACACTGCTTCTTTATTAAATAAAATAACGGTATGTATTTTATCTCGAATATGGATGTGTTCGATAAAGCAACTACAAGAATCATGTAAAAAAGTTAACTTAATGGATATTTACGAGCCGAGTAGGGTGTTTACTGTCCGTTTTGGACGGTTAGGCCAAAATTTTTGGACAAACCAATGGTTTACGGTTTTGTATTTATGTAAACCAAACTGCCCAATGGTTTGGCACGGTTTTCGGCTATGAATAATTCACTTTCATTTTTTCATGTGGTGGTAGATCTCACTTGTTATATGAAATGATACTAACGCATTGGTTTTGAAGCATGTACGTCTTTTGAGGTTTCTGTTTCTTTGCAGCTTTAGAGTAAGTTTGGATCAAACTTAAGATTAACTTGTACTGTTTCTAGGGGTTCATGCAATTTTACATTTTCATAAGGTATTTAGACATCATTGAAAAAATATTTCTATTGTAACTAATAACTGCACAAATTTCCTTATATAATAAATAGATTAAAAAAAAGCCTACATTCTCTAAGTGTGTGATACAACCTGTAGAAGTAGAAAATGTTTGTTATTTCTTCACATCTATATATTATGAAAGTTAAATTACCAAAATAGTATACAAACGTAATATTGTAGTAATGATTACTATATAGACAAGTTTATCTTTCTTCCCTTTTCTATTTTAGATTTTGAAAGTCATATTAAAAAATCAACATATATAAACTTCTATATGGCCTGTCTGGTTTACACGGTTGGTTAAACATTCTAAATAACAAACGGTGAAACGTCTATGGTTTAAATGTTTCAATTTATACGATTAAAACGTACATATTTCAAACCTCCGAAACTGCCCACGAAGTCTTCAGTTTGGCAGGTTTGAACGGTTTGGGTGGTTTATGAACACCCCTAGACCCGAGCCATACCAAGCCAAGATGCGCTCAGTCTTGGCTCGTTTAAAAACCAAGCAGAGCCGGGTTGGTTCCTTAGTCTTAACATGCTTAAATTATGAGCTCATACTCGGTTTATTTATTAATAAACCGAGCTGAGCTGGCTTGCAAGCCAACATATTGATTTTTTTAAACAATATTTATACATATTCATATTACATATATAAAAATTAATGTTTTTTTATATCTGTTTACCTTAACTCAAGTATATAAAATTGGTATTTCAAGAGCTATAATCATCTTTGTATACTTTGATAATTATTTCGTGCATGTTATATTTATTTGAATAATATACGTTATAATTTTGATTTAATTTTATATAAATTATAATTTAGGTATTAATTGAAACAAGCAATCGAGGTAGTCAACGAGCCAAGCTAGCCTTGGCTTGGGCTCAACTTGGCTTGGGCTCAACTTGGCTTGTTATTAGCAAGCCAATTATGAGATGTGAGCATTTTAAACAACCCTATGCATATCAATTTTAATCAAAAAAATAGAACGTGTGATAATTAGGTGGTTAAATAACTGGTTTATGCGACACGATTGGACTAATAAATAAAAACGTTAATACGAATATTATGATTATCTACTTAAAAATTAAACTTATATTAAATGTTCCTCGTCTCGAATAAATGGTGTATATTGAACAAATGAGTTTGTCTTTAAAAATAAGATAAAATCAATTAAAAATGCGACATGAGCATATTCGATCATTGATGCTATTTGTACAAGTTTATATCAAATTGAGATGCCATAAAATCTTAACCGTATCAATAGTTACGTGTCCTATATCTCTAATTATTTATTTAATCGTAACAAGAAATAAAAGTTGATTGGTTAATTTTTGAAAATAAGTCTGAAAAAGAATTTAAATGCTTTATATAAACTAATGTAAAAAGTCTCCAACAGTTGTTTATGGAGCCATCTCCGATTAATATTTTTGATTTTATCCGTGAAGAGTTCCATAAAAATCTCTTGTGTATCATACGAAACAATATTGAGATACTAATACTAAGAACTTACATATGACACGTCTACGTCAAATTAATAACAGCATAGCAAAGAATAAACATGTACAAATTAAATGATAAGATATGCAAAGAATAATATTTCCGAAGCGAAATATCTTTAACTATCTGGCTGGTGAAATTCTTTTAAAATGTTATCATTTTCTTGTAGTTTAACGAATTATTTTGCTAATGCTAGAATCAAATGCTCGAATGTTAAAAGTTTATTGTAACATGATCTAAAAAAGGTTTTTGGTATGTTAGGTAAAATCAAAAACTAGAATAGAATATGAAGCTACGATTTGGTCGATTTTGGAATAGAGAGTTAAAAGTAGGTATATAACAAAGAAATATTCTTAATGCAACATAGATACCCATGTATCATTGGTGGAATACCAACGTAAAGTTGCAATAACATAGCGACATCACTTACGTTCTTACAAGATCTATAAATAACAACCTACATTGTGCTACATACCATCTCAAAGAGTGGTTATTCAATAAAAGCACATATTTTCTGACGATAAAAGTTTTTTTTTATCGTTGGTTAATTATGGAGATTGCTGGATCAACTCGAGCAGAACTCAAGTATGAGTGCTTGCTTTTCGGTATGTTTATAGTGATCTTTGTGTTTGTTTGTATTGATTTTCGCAGTTTGCAATGAAGTCCAAAGCATGGACAAAATTATGAAGCCATCCAGTGGTTTATGACCGTCTAGCCGACCAAATTTTCGCCTTTTCTTAGTGGTCAATTTGGCGTCTGAATTAACGCCAGTAAAACTAAATAAACGTGTAGAAAAAAGGATCTAACGTGAACCTACAACTACAAGGGCCAAAGGCCCACAATTAAAATGTTATGGTTATCATAGTTAATAAAAGTAGGCATTTGCGACACTCAAAACCGTCACAAATTGGACACGAAAGGCTTGTGACCATTTTGGCTATCGAAATACCCTTGTTGCTAATATATTTTTGCAACCATATTTGAGACTAAAATCATTTTGCTGATTTTGTTCATTTTTGTTAGATATGGACGATACACTATATCCCATGAGCACAGGTGTTAATTTTGCTTGCCGCAAGAACATTGAAGGTACTCTAGTGACCACTTTAATTTTGTTAGTACACTGACAGTTGATGAAACAATGCAATAAAATTACCATTTACTGACATAAAAAGTATCGCTATTTTTGAAAGTATGCATAAAATCGAAAAAAGCCTATGAAAGTATGCATAAAATCGAAAAATGCCTATAGCCTGCTTATATGAAAGTAAACGAGCCAGCCGAGCCGAGCTCGGCTCGTTTTGGTTTTAGGAACCTCGAGCTCGAGCTTGAGCTCGGCTCATTTGTAGTTTTATTCATAAAGCTCGAGCTGGGTTCGTTAGAAAACTTTCAAGCTCAAGCTCGGCTCGGGTTCGGCTCGTTTATTGTTAAACTACTATATATATTTTTTTATAATTACCACTTTTATATATATTTATAATCATACTTTTTATATGTAACATAATATGTATTATTTAACTATTTTTTATCATAATAATACATTTAATAAATTTAATTATTGCAAATATGTATTTAAATATATTAATACGTATATAAAAAATATATAAACAAAAAGCTAGTTTAGGCTCGCGATCCCGAGTAACTTGCGAGCTGGCTTGGCTCGTTTACAACCGTAGACGACTATAGGTATAGGACTACAAATCAGATCTGGGTTTGGTTAACAAAGTCAAAAACGGTTTTTATCAAAGTGGTTCGGATTTGAAACCGGTTTTTGACATAACGTTTGGAAACTGGGTTTCACTAGTGGTTCGGATTTGAAAACGGTTTTAATCAAACCAGTTGGAAACTGGGTTTTACTAGTTCGGTTTAGGTTTGACCGGTTC
The DNA here is from genome assembly GCA_025506515.1 of Flaveria trinervia. Taxonomy (NCBI): domain Eukaryota; kingdom Viridiplantae; phylum Streptophyta; class Magnoliopsida; order Asterales; family Asteraceae; genus Flaveria; species Flaveria trinervia. Next base: position 81,325,494 of record CM046446.1, read on the forward strand.
AAACTAGTTTTAGCCTTTATCCTTTTAGGATTACAAACTAATTTCAACGTTACATTAAATAACTTATTGAGCCACTGTATAAAACAATAACATTTGAAAAAAAATCACTGAGTTTTAACTCCTAGAATGATTAAGCCGTCTCTACCTATTTATTGTTGTCATGCCTTGAAACGGGCAACATTTACAAGGAAAATGTGATTATTTTCGAAATAATTAGCTGCAACTTCCTTATAATATATATATATATATATATATATATATATATATATATATATATATATATATATATATATATTATATATATATATATATATATAATAATAATAATAATAATAATAATAATAATAATAATAATAATAATAATAATAATAATTATTGATCCAGAATTCATGTTGAGGCACTTGAACATCGAAGAATCTCAAGTCCCAGATATGTGCTTAGATTTGTACAGAGAATACGGACAACCATGGCTGGTCTCAAGGTATATCCATTAATAGGTTCCTATGAATTTATTTTTTTCATTTTTATTTTTATTTTTTTGGTATTTTTAGGTGGTCTAAGAAAAATATATTGGTTTCTAGGTGATTTCTGAATTTTTTTTTGAATTCTAGACAATTTGTTACCCAACAAAGATGTGTTAGAATTTGTTTTCTATTTTCATGGTAATTAATGTAATTGATTTTACTATATGATATTTATTTTTTTACAAAAATCTTAACACAGTTTTGTTTAATATTTTTCTTATTGACATCATACATAAAGTTTCTTAAGTTGTTTGTGTTGTTGGTAGGGTTGTAAACGAATTGAATGAACACGAACAATGTCTTGTTTTTGTTCGTTTATTAAGGAAATAACTTGTTTATCAGCTATTAACAAACACTTTCCGAACAAAATTTATTGCTCGTGTTTGTTCATTATAAAATGAACTTGTTTATGAATTGTTCACGAACATAGACGAACACAAACGAAGGCAAATGAGTGCACTCAAATATTCATGAACACAAATGAAATTTTGATAAGGATGTCTAATTTAACTTCATGATTTGTTTGGCACAGGCTCTCGGTTATGAGTTTGATAACAATGCATATCACGCTCTGTTCATGGCACCTTACCTTACCATGCTCTCAAACCTGATTTGGTGCTAAGGAACCTTTTGTTATCGATGCCACAACGAAAAATTGTAAGTCAAATATGCTAGCTACAATAACATTATCATGTTATAATATCAAACATTTGCCACTTTTCACAAATTTTATTCTATTTTCGTTAGCTATATCGTTTAATTGTGTGATGGATTCAGATATTCACAAACGCGGATGAAGCACATGCGGCTAGAGTCTTGAGTAGGCTGGGCTTGGAAGACTGTTTTGAAGGTGTCATCTGCTTTGAGACGCTTAATATGCGCCAAGGGAAAGAACTCGAAAATACAAATGATGGTGGGATGAACATTTGTAGCGATGAATCTCCAACTCGAATCATATGCAAACCAGCTCTTGAGTCGTTCCAAGCTGCTGCAGTCATCGCGAATATTGACCCCAACAAAACAGTAATTTTATCCATTCTTTCATCACGTCACTAGGCTACTAAACAAATGAGTATCACTGGCGGATTGTAATGCGAGTGTAAACTTTGTTGGTAGTATGTCCAGGAATTCTGTTGGTAATATGTCGAAAACAGATCACCCAAGGCCATATATCTGATAGAGTATCACCACAGTATTTTGTCGGTAATCACTTTCACTGAGGGATTTGTGATAGAATCAATTGTCGGTGATACTCATCTATTCCGTTGTGCTAATGTTTGTCTCTTCTATCAGTTACGATTTTCTACCTTCAAGAATAAATTTTCAAAATAATTTATTTTGGATGGTTAATAGAGAAAAAAGGATGATTGCACACATCGTTAATACTTGTAAATTTTAAAGTAATCATAGCAATTATAAGCAAGCTTATGTTGCTATCATTGCTAACACTACTCTATACTAGACCCTAGAAAAAATGTTTTCTTCACCAAATAAAGCAGTATTTTTACATTTCTTGATCACACAAGAAGTTGAAAGATGTTAATCCATTTGTTTCGCCTCAGATCTTTTTCGATGACAGCGTTAGGAACATCGTGACCGCAAAGACTGCTGGATTTCATACTGTCATTGTAAGTTCTCAAATACTAGTTTTCTTACTAAACAATGAAAACAATCAAAATGATATGGGTTCTTAAGTCCTAAACATCCAAAATTAATTAACCTAACACTAAACCTATAACAGAAAAACATAAAGTTTTCAAAATTGAATTCTTAAAGGCACATGATCACACATATTAAGAGTAAGTTGTAATGAAAGAACCTTTTATATATACTAGTTTTTTGCTCTTCTGCTTGTCAAAAAATAAAAATTAAGATTCAAGCTTTAGCTTTTTTTTTTTTGTTTTTACTGTTGAGCAACCCTTAAAAGATATAACTGAATAAACCATATCTAGTAAATTTTTTTCCTAATTAAGAAGGTAATAACAAGTTTAACAAGAACATATATACAGGTGGGAAGGTCGAGTCTAGTACCGGGAGCAGATCATGCTTTAAGCAGCATCCATAATATTAGAGAAGCGTTACCCGAGTTATGGGAGGATGAAGGAGAGCATTTGGAACAACTTCTTTTCCAATCTAATGTTGTGGAAACCGTTGTCAATGCATAGAATATGATATGATATAATATGATATGATATGATATAATGATTCTCGATAATGTTTGCTGGAAGATGTCCTGCTTAACTTTTACTTAAATGTAAAAAGAATAAAAGCCAATAAATACATATGTATAATCAAAGTTAATGAAGATTAAAGATGTTACGCTAACTGTCTTAGTCAGATTCTGTTTAACATATCTTTCTTTTTTGTACATTGAAGATGGATTTTGTTCTCTGAATTTGTCTTCGAGTATATATTATCGGATAATTCAGACTTCTATCCCACATTTGTTGTTCCTTAATAGTGGTTATGATATTCCAATATTCCATATGCCTCTCAATCAGTTTTGTAGGAACTTAGAATCAAAGTAACAGGATATCATATTTATGTTGTTAATGAAAAAGTTGTTATGTGCACCTTTGAGTCCTTTAGGTTCCATCTACTTGATATGTTGATGATTTCATAAAGAGTCTTGAGTCATCTCTATTAATCATCTATGTTTCATCTCAATAAGGACCAACCATTTTCATATGGAGATCCTCCTTCGCCTTTGTTTTATTCGTCATTTTGCAAGCTTGCTTGCCCTTGTTCTTGTATATTATTCATCTTCATCTTCCATCAAACATTCTATACTTGTCTTGGTATCGTCATTATTCACCAACATTCAGACCTTAAGATCCTCCCCTACATTCTCAATATTCATCCTAACTCCAACTTGTCTTGAAAATGTAACACCCCAATCCGATTTGAGTCAACATATCAGTGCTACAAAAATTATAATATCAGTAATGATGTAATTAAAGTAACTTAACCTAATTCTAAATCATTACAAGATTTAAAACTGAACTATCAAACATCTTAAATCAAACACAACTATGACTTCCTTAGTTTCCTTGTCTTCCACATTTTAGATTGTTATTTTGACCTCTTCACACATTATCATGATTCTCTTTGGTACATGTCGTGGACACAAAGGAAAACTACAAATCGAAACTAAGTTGGGCTAAAACTTACTTAGTAATGAAAAGTAAGATAATACTAATGGTGAAGTCGATCGAAAATAGATACATACAAATAATATAGAATATATGAATAGCTTAAACAAGTAATATGAAACAAATATATGGTCAACAAGTCGTATGGTAAGAGGTCATTATTGAATGGCTATAAGTCATGCGTATTAAGGGTAGTAAACCGTTGTTAGGCGGTATTTACTGCTTGCATCAATCTTTTATGAATCTTGGGCAAGTGGGAGATTGAAGGATTCTGTGTGCCCAAGACACTTACAATATTGATGTGGTTAGTACGTTATGATCCAAGTCGGGTTATACCCAATAACAAGCTTAGCAAACACCAATTAATATTTAATTGATGATAAGATCATGCAATTAAATATTTACACCAATTTAGAAAATGGGTTTTCTAAATAAATTGCATATGAGAGGGAACAACTTATTAGGATATTTTGTTCAATAATATTATTTGAAGTGTTATTTAAATTAGTTAGATGACACCAAATAATAATGAGAAACTACAATTATAAGTTAAATGGTTAATTGTATAAGTTGTATATAACTTGTACATACAAATTAAATTGTTATTTGTATGTCTAGTTAACAAGACTTTTAATGTGTGATATTTGAAGGAGGGAACCCAAATTTAAACCTCCTTGACCGTCCCCCCCCCCCCCCCCCCCCCCCCCCCTTGATTTCTATTGGACCAAATTGGTCTTGAACATAACACACATTAAGTAGTCTAGGTCTCTCAACTTCTCAACAACCCACTCTCATTGCATGCAACAAAAACTTCTCTCTTTCTCTCTCAAAAGTTTCGAACCTAGCAGCTTCCTTGGGAGTTTTTGAAGAGCAAGCTTTGTTGTGTTCTTGGTGATAATCTACCTAACAAGAAGGTGTATTGCAAAGGCTTGGGGTATAAACACTTGAGGACCTCTACACTTGAGTTCTTGGCCGATTTTAGCATCCCAAATCTCTCACTTTTGGTCGTTTTCTTGCTGCTGAAAGAGGTAGTAATCACAGGTCATTGTGGCTGTGATTTTATATATAGTTTTACTCATATTATAGCTTGTTCATTCACATATAATGATCCTTTTGATTTGGGTTTGTTTTACATCTTAAAAGATCACTAAGAACATAAAATTTTCAGCTTTTAAAATGGGTTTTAAAGCTATATTTATATCCGCTGTGTTTTTTGAAAGTTTAAATGGTTAAACTTAGATTTTGTGTTCTAGCAACCCGTCACTCATATCATTGAGAACAAAGAAAAACAAATAAGGTACACAAGCTCGTTGTACCAAATTGTGACTTATATTCGGCACATATCATCACTCACCATGATAAATAAATATTCTAGCACATGTCCATATGCCTTTCCATTATGATTATACTACTCATCAACTGGAATATGAGAACGTCGTGTTTATCAGCCCAACACTGCATTGTTCTTCATCTAAATTTCTTGATCAAATAAGTGATTAATAAGTTCAATTGATTTTTCGGTAGTAATTTGTAATTGTTATCTTTCTTTAAAAGAAGAAACAAAAATTATTATTATCTTTAAAGTTAATTTATTTATTAAATTATTATTACATTAAATTTTTAGTTATTTTACTTTTATGTAATAGTAATCGTATATTTGTTTTCGATGTTATTTACTATGTAGTATTTTTTTTAGAAAATTATGATTTTTACTTGAAATTAAATAAAAGCATAAAAGAGTCTATTTTCTTATGATAGCGAATGTAAATTAGAATATTAAGAAAATTACATTGTAACCGCATAAGGCGTAAACTTGGAAAGTAATAGAATTTAGCTTCTCATAAAATTAGATAATAATACTTTAAATAATCACCTCAAATAGTTTACACAGAGAGTTTCATGTCCTTCACCAAGCTTTAAACATACGATCGTAATTCTCCTAAAACTAGTTTGTTTTCTTGATTATTATCGACAACCGGGTACATCACCCTTACCAATAAAAATATGTCGCATAGCAATAATCCCTAGCCCAGGTGTTAAGATGGGGTGATGTACTCAAGATACGTAAATTAAAGAGGTATTGGATTCAAGTCTTACTTAGGGTTAAGTCCGGAGGTTCTTCGAGTTATGAGGGGTTGGGGATACGGTACGTGCTGATAAATGGATTGATAAGTTATATTAAAATAACGTTTAATTTCCCAAAACAAGGTCTTAAAAAAAATCAATGTCATAATAGTTGTGGCCGATTTAGTGGACCCATTTTTGGTCCAATCAGTGGATCTAGTGGGCCGTCAGTTTACAACTATTTAGCGGGCCCACAAATTTTGAGGGTGGACCTCGGTCATCATTTTAGAGCTACAAATTTTTGGTTGTTCTCATTTTGCTTATTATTGTAGGAGCTTCCACAATGCATGTTTGTAGGGGTTGATGGAAGCAGACGTTTGAAGAGAGAGGGATGAGGCATGTATAATTTATTTTATAGAGTCGGAAACTTTTTTAGGGGTCAATTGCGTTTTATTAGACAGTAAATGTTTTTGGTTTGATTCGGGTCGAATCGATCACAAAAATACGGTTCAAGTCACGCTAGACACATAATCACAAGACAAAACCAAATTAGATTTCAAAAGTATAATACAAATACGTTAATTGCTATTAGAAATGGATAATAGAAATATGGCGTTCCTAATATTGCTCTCTAAGAGTTTTTTATATTTTTCATACATTTTAAACTATCACTTTTCAATATAACATATATAATTTTCGCTCAAACTTGATTATTAATCCGATTTTGTTGTCCTGAGAAGATACTCTAAAATACAATATAATATTAAAAATTTAAGAAGCTATTCATGAAATATTCAACCAATAAGTTTCAAGCTAACCTTGAGATAATTAAACAAATTATCTAGCAAAATGGAAAATAATAAAGTAGAACTCCAAGAACCAATTTTAAAAATAAAAAGCTAAATTGTGGATTTTAGATCGTTTAGATTCAAGCTTAAGAGAAGGAGTGTGTAACTGTGACAATCGATGGTAGGCGATCTGATGTGGAGGATTGTAGTGAAAATAGAGTTGTTGGGGACATGGGCTGGTAACGTAGATCTGTATGTGTAGAATCAATTATGCCATCGAACTCATCGTCTTTTCAATTATCACTAATATTCTAACTCCTAAATTGTTTGATAGATTATTTTTTAATTATTAGGCTGATTGTTTAGTGCTTGGGTCAATGGAGTGACGAGTAGGGGCCGATCGACTCTTGCGGGTTGGGGGTCACCCGACACTCATGAAAAAGTATTTCTTTTAATATATATATTAACAATCCCGAATAACACCCAACAAAATTTTGTAACCAACGCCCATGAAAAAGTGAAAGAGAAGAGGAAAACAAATATAAGAAAAGACATAAAATGTATTTTTGACGGCCATGCAAATGGTGAAGGAAGAGGAAGAAGGAAAAAAGTAATATTCAAAGTGATTGAGTAGTTGTAAAGATGATTTATATAGTATATTCATGTTATTACTATCAAGTCTTAGTTCGTAAAAAATAAAAAATATTATAAAAAGCGAACTCAAATTGCACTTTTAGCTCATTCAGTTTTATCTATCCGGTTAAAAAAATCACTCCTTATCTTATAATTCATATTTTCGTTAAATTTAACTAGGTCTTAACGCGTGCGTTGCCGCGCATATGTGAGTTTTAGTGTAACTCTAAATCAAAATTAAAATCAAAATGAAAGTTCAAAACCACAAAATCAGTAAATTACATAAAGTAAAACACACTAAAACCCCAAATTTATAACACCAGAACATGCAGAACCCAAAAACTAAATCAAAGCCCAACAAGAAAGCGACACAGTCCAAAATAGAAAACCGACAAAAATCAAAGCCTCGAAAAGAGCAAACAAAAGGAAAACCCAAACCTTAATAGCGAGAATCATCAAGGTATCGATAACGAAAGAAAGAAAGCAGGAAGCCGGAGAAAAACAATGTCAACGAACCCTACAAATCAAAGACACGTGTCCAAATACATCAACCCACAAGAAACCCCACCCCAAAATCTCGAACCCATACCCAAAACAAACCATATCAAAACACAAACAAAAAAAAGAAAAAAGATTAAACACAAAGAAAATAAACAAAAGAAAATTTTAAACAAAAAAAAAACAAAAACAAAATAAAAAATGGAAAAACTACCACCGACCAAACCTTTTAACTAGAATAGTAATATCTCGTAATGTGTTATTTGCCTTCATTTTAATTATTTACTTATAATGTTATTTATTATAATCTATTGTTAATTATAAACTAATAATGTTATACCTTCTAGTTTTATATATAGTCTATCTTTTATAGCTTTGTAACTTTTAATTAATAAATAGTTAAAATTGTTATCACGATATTGTGTTTCAAACATTAAATTATAAGTTTCATTCTTTACTTATACTATCTAAAATTACGAAAGAATACAAACACTCTTCAAGTAAACTAGTTTACATTAGTTATTATTTTTCCCATCTAACCTGGCCCAAGCTAAGAAATTGAAAATCGAATGATAGTCATCCAATCATCCGAACACCAAAAGATTCCAACACCCATAGGAAAATTTTCTGAATTTGTCACTGATTACGAACTTAACTTTTTATTATATAGTTATTGGGGTTGGTTAGGACTATATTATATACATACACAAAAAAGTAACATTTCACATGGTGCACCCGACCCTCTACGCAAAGCCTAGGTCTGCCTTTTATGAGAGGTGACTCAGGGCGTATATAGTGAGGATATAGAATGCTTCATGTTTGCCTAGCTTTGCCTTTTATGAGAGGTGACTCAGGCCGTATATATAGTGAGGATATAGAATGCTTCGGTCACAACTCGTACACCAAAGAGAATGCTAATTTTGTGAAAGAGGGGGGACAAAAAAACAAGGTATGTGAGGAAGGAGAGTGGAAAGGGGAGGCTCCATAAGGTATTTCTAGGATGCTTATGATGTGGATGTCATTGGCCTCTTGCGGATTGTAGATGCTATAACTCTTTTACATGTAGGTTATGGTCTTAACTCGATCATGTTTTTTACACAAATCAGCTCACATGAAAGTGGGTCCCACATTAGTTAATCCACTCTTATGTGTGCTAGCATTGGTCCACTTGATTGTTCATGTATTTCATCGGATGACAAAACTTCAAAACATATTTTGTTTAAAAAACCTAGACCCATGTAACGACACTTCAATGAATCGCTAAAACACTTCCCCTTAAACTTTGGACAATCATAATGACACTTCTAGTCAAGCCATGTTACTTGTCGTTGACTTCAAAACATGTGTCAACGAGTCTTTTACTAAGAACAATTTCAACAGCTAGCAACTAGCTTGTGTAACATGTATTTGTCTCTTGAAAAGTTGAAAAGAGTGGAGAGACAAATTCAAATGTGGATGTCAAAGAGACCCTTAAAATCAGCACAAACCAACATATTCATTTCAAACTTTTTATGTGTCAAAATGTAAGGGCTTGACAAATTAATTAATAGGTCGTATAGATATGAATATGCATCCCACAAAAGAAACATGATAAAGTGGACAATGAAATCATATGCATGTCCCTTAATGCTTGTGTTAAAGTGATAACCAAGTGTGGACACACATGAGATACCCTTTTTGGTTACAAAGTGCTTGGTGATGTGTCAAGTATCAGGATAACACCAATGAATTGGTCTAAATGTTGTAGTGACGATGAATATATAACAATATAAATTGGATTATGTTTCAATATCTTTATGGAGATTATAATCTTGAAGCTTCATCATGTTTGCATATTAGAAAAGAAAAACTTTAATCAATTTCATACTCGAGTATGAAACTTAGGATATTAGTGGATCGTTACTTTGATATCATAATAAAAAATCGAAGTTGTCACTGCCAAATTCACAAAAGAAGATATTACTTAACTCTATTAATTAAATTGATTGTTAAGTACTTGTTTTGAAGGTATATATATTTCTTTGTAAAAGAAGATACTAGTTAACTTTTATTAATTAAATTGATTATTAATAGAATAGTAGGTACTTGTTTCGAAGGTGTATTCATAGTTGGAATAACCGATAAGATTATTGTTTGAAGTCATGACATCAAACTATGTTTAACCAAAACATACAAAATATCATATATACCATATACGTCTATTAAAAGTTGGATAACATATATCTTTAGCTATCTCAAACTTAACGCTACTAGTGATCGAAATCAAATTCATATTCACAACATGATCATGACAAACATTTGTTTATTTATGTATAAACCGATACATACATTGATAAGATCACATCTGCTCATGTTAAACCACTTATAACCCTAATCCTAACCTTAAGCATAGCCCTTTGGCCCCATCTTTTTACATGTTACATATCATCTTAAACCTTTTATGCATCAACCAACACAAAAAGATACCAAATCATCCCTAATAACCTCCAAATTTTCTATCTACCCTTCTATTTACACCAAAGTTCATACTATTCGAACATCAGTTGTCTACTTGTTACATGTTACTCCAAACGCTGAGCGGGTCAAAGGCCCTTCCACGTCATTATCTCTTTCTCGTCATAAAGTTTCCTGATTCCTGCATAAAACCCGTCTGTTTCGCTGCCTACTTCTCTATGGTCTCTTCGGTCAATGACCACTTCCCGCCATCTTGACCCCAACTATACTGCCTGAACTCCAATATCACTGAATCTGTTTTCAAGAACACATGTCATGATAATATTCACTAAAATAGATATGAGAAACTTGTGTTTGGGTGTTGTTGAGATCTATGATCTATCTATTTAGGTGACCTAAAACATACCAGAAGATCTAACTTTAGTGGTCAGAATGCTTAAAGTCAAATGGACTTTGTCAAATTTCAAAGACACTTGTTCTATCTTTCACTCTTTCTTGTTTTAGTCAAGATTCAGGCCAACAAGAACCCATGATTTTAATAAACTTATTTGGGACAATTTAATAATAAATTATCAATTCTTTTGATTATTTAAAATCATAAACAGAGTTAAATAAATTCATTTCAAGAAAGTTGTGACTACTCAATACTCACCACTATGATGACATTGGCAATAAAGCTTGTTTCCATCACATGATTCCAAGTGCCCAACAACACCATACCACCAACCTGTGATACATCCAGAAATTACAACCCATTAAGCCCAAGGTACAAGCATCTAATGCACACACACATATCAGCAAAATAAAGAACACCCACCATAGGGGAATTCTTTAGATTTCCTCCACTGAATTTCAAAGTGATCTCCTGGATGTAAATCAGTCCAACAATCAGAAACATGAAGATCATATGGTGATGCTTCAACTGCTGGTGATCTTAACCTATCCCATTTGATATTTTCCTCAATTGTCGCCCTACCCTGTGAAGCATACCTACACAAATCACCAAAATCATTAAGTTTTATAAAATTGGAGTCGGGTTTTGCAAATTATAAACAAAAGTTCAAATTTTTATGCTAAATATGAATGGAAATAAACAAAGTTAGAATCTTTTCAAAAAATATTATAAGAAAATGAACAAAGTTTAAAACATTCTTCACCTGGCTTTGAAACTGTCTGTGTGTGAATCATAGCTAACTTTTGCATCGTAACAAGACAGTAAAAACCCAATGTTTCCATTCTGCATTTGAAACATCGTTCAGAACACATTAATAAACAAAGATCACAGAACATTTTGACTTTATACGGTCAGCTACTTCAGTTTAATATTGCAAATTCATACGACTTTACAAACTTCTGAAGACAAAAATGTGCATTGGGATGAAGTTTGCAATAATTAACCTGCATATACATAGAATGTTACCAAATTTGCTACAAGATTTAGTCCAATTTTTCATTTTCAAGCATTAAGTTTGACTTTTTATAAGTTAAAATTGCATAAGTTGGGTGAAATTAGTCAATTACCTCTCTGTTATAAACTTGAGCAGGGAAAGAAAACTTTCCACTTTCAAGGGCCAAATACCATGACATGATTGAATCAACAGGCAAACTGATACTACTACTATTCAACTTCACATTTTTCTTCCACCTTGTGAAAAGACCAAAATACCCTTCTCCATTTGAAGACTCCAAGAGGGTTTGCTTTTTGTTGGTGTCAATGTATGCCTGCCATTCTTTATACACACAACCACCCTGCAACAACTTACCCCATTTCTGATTCAAGTGCTTTTGCCACAGATGATCTTGTGTGCACATGATCCTAAAAGACCTACATACCCCTGACATAGTGGCTAATCCAGCAGGAGAAAGCTTTTCAAGAATGCATTCCAGGGGCAAATCAGGCAAATCAGGTAAAGAAACATCATCTTTCTTCTTCTTATACTCTAAAGCTTGTGTCTTTGAAGTGATGACACCATTGTTGCTTTTATCAAGATCACAGAAAGTGAGGGAGATGATGCTTGTTGTTAACAATTGCTTAAAGAAAGATTGAAATGAGAAACAACCCATTTCAAGATTGTAAATTGGGATTATTTTAAAAAAAGAAAACCTTGAGAGAATTATGAAAGAGAAACAAGAAAGAAGAAAGAAAAGCATTTAAAGAGAGAGAGAGAGAGAGAGAGAGAGTAGAGAGAGAAAGAGGGGGTAAATGAATTAAAGTGTGATTGTTGCTGTATTTATACATACTGCGAGTGTCACACGACTCCATAGCAGAAGACAGATCATCAACTTTCATATAACATACAAGGAAGAGACACGTCATTTTGGTTTATTTATTAGATATTATAATAATATTTTAATATTGTAAAACGTATGAACAACAGGTTAGTATGGCTTAATCATCAGATTACAATAATATTGGGTATTTCAAATCATATTTTCTTAGAATTAAGTTCTCGATCTATGTTCAAATGACACAATACATGATTTTAATTCTTCTAAACTTCTAAAATTTTCTCATAATAAATAATTTTATTAAATAATGATAATATTGCGGTTAGTCTTTTGGTCCAATAGCATTGGGTAATTGTTTCAGTTTCAGACTTGACTAATAGAGTTTTTCTTATCATGATGAGTTTTTTTTATAGTGTTTTTGGGTGAGTCAAGACTGGAGTGTCAAAATCAGTGTAGATGATTAACATCACGTCTTAATTAAATTTACTCGAGTATTGAGAGTAGTTTCAAATGTTGTTCATAAAAGTAATAATATTATCAAAATAATATATGTTTAGATATATGTGATATCATAACATGCCTTCTAGCATAATGATAACCCGATAGCTTCCTCAATGGGAGGTCATGGATTCAAGATTCGCTCGAGCCAAAATTTCTATAGTTAGAGTTTATTTACAGTTGTGGGTTTCATCATACGAGGGTTGGGGCTTGAGGGTGCGGTCACTGCTACAAAACAAATAGGTATGCTAGATTAAGATAACGCTAATCATCTGAAACAGTGTCATACAATTATCGGTGGAAAAATTATATATAATATAAATTCAATTATGGGTACTTATCATTTAACTAGAGATACATATTATATTGTTAACCATATGAATTATGAATAGTAATTTCGAAATTTAAATTAGTGTTAAGCATAGTTATAATATATCTTATTTCTATTACGCAATGTTATTATCATTGTTTAAAAAACTTTTATGTAACTCTCAAAATATTACCAATTTCAAAATTATGTTAGTTAAAAGAGTAAATTACACGAATCGTCCCTTACTTAAATTTTACCTTTTGTCCCTAGGATTGAAAATTACATGTTCACTCATAATTTTGATAATTAATTACACTTTTCGTCCTTGAGTCTAACGACCATTAATTAACTCCGTTAAGTTGTTGTAAAATTACCCTTTTACCCTTTAATAAAAAACTTAGATGTAATAATAATAATAAACAACTCATAACCACCACCTTCGTACCACTTGCCACCACCGCCGCCCCACTTGCCACCACCGCTGCCTACTTACCACAACTTCTGGAACCTGCGAATCCCAGCCATTATCTTCGCTTCTTTACTCTGGTCACATCTACACCACTACATCATAACATATTTACTTTCCATCGATTTTAGTGCCAATTTAGCCTCGAATGATTGTAATATTCAGGATTCTAATAAAGCAAGGTGGTTGCCAAAATCTTGTTGAAACAGATTGGTGGTTGTAGTCGGAACAAAGGATGGAGGAAGAGGTCGATGGTGGTGGTGGTAATATAGGAAGGCAGTAGTATGAAGATGCGCCACGCAGTCGGTAAGGTAGGGTGTTTGCGGTATCGACGGTAGACAAAGGATCAAGGGGGGTTACACCTTAAGGGTGGGGTGGGACTATAGGTTATGTGGTGGTGATGGTGATGTGTGGTGGTGAAGATGGTGGTGTGTGGTCATGGTGGGTGGCGGAGGTGATGGTGGTGGTGGTGGTGGTGGTTGAGATGGGGTTGAATGAGGAAGAAGAAAGGCATTATGGTCATTTTTCATCCGGTTTATGGAATTAATTAATAGTCGTGAGACTTCGGGATGAAACGTGTTATTTTTTGTCAAACCTTAGGACTAAACCTGTAATTTTTCAATCCTAGGGACATAAGGTGAAATTTGGGTAAACCTCATGCACGATCCATGTAATTTACTTTGGTTAAAATTATAAAAAGTAGGAATACTAATGATAATAATTACACCTACATTAACCCATGACATGAGTATCAATAATAATTTAGGTACTATTTCTAATAGGGGTGTGCATGGTCGGTTTGGTTCGGTTTTGGCCTAAAACCGAAACCAAAAACCGATATTTCGGTTTCTAGTTTTTAAAACCGTTCGGTTTCGGTTTTCTTGGTTTTTGGTTTTCGGTTTTAACTTCGGTTTCGGTTCGGTTTTTGGTTTTTCGGTTTTACCATTGTGCTTCAAGTTTTAGAAAAAAATTGTTTTAAAGTAATGACTTTAAGCCAAAAACTTTGGCCTTACATTATTATGTTGATCTTTAAATATAATCTATATATTTTTATAATTTAGTTGACATTAAACTTAAATGCATTACATAAAATATAAGAACAATATATTCAGTAAAACATTTTAATCTATCAATTCAAATTAAAAAAATTAAATATTATTCCTGAAGCCTAAATATTTAACCTATTTTAGATAAGACAAATTAAATAAGTAACTAATAGACTAATAATTTTTATAAGTATATGATTACACCTCTAAATTTACAAGTTTGATTATATGGTTTCGGTTTGGTTTTTTCGGTTTTTGTTACAAGCAAAACCAAAACCGAACCGAAAAATTCGGTTTTTAAAAAATCATCAAACCAAACCGTTGGTTTTCTAGCGGTTTCGGTTTTATCGGTTTGGTTGCGTCGGTTATTTTGGTTACGGTTTGGTTATTTTGGTTTTTTGCTCACCCCTAATTTCTAATGCCTAAGGTGCAACAGGACACTGTAGGTTCTCTCTTTCCCCTATTTAAATACACCGGTGGTACTGCCTTGCTAGGGTTCTTTTAGATATAAAAAGGTGATTGGTGGTTGTTCGGCATCATTGCCGGCGGTGGCGCCCCTGACCCTCTTTACTGTTGTTCGACTGCCGATGCGAGTCATTTGTTTGTGATTGTTGTTCAACGATTGATGCGCCCTTGGTGGTCTTCCTTGTTGTTGATGTTATTCTCTGGTATTGCCGCTGCCAGTTGTGGGTCACACCCAACTTCATGGTGGCGATGGAGGCAGTGATTATGGTTGTAGGGACGGATTTTGTTGTTGTTTGTGATGGTGGAATCGGTGGGGGACTGGTCGCCGCTTCGTCGTCGTATTTGGTTTGGGGTGGAACAAATGGTGATGCTTTGCCGCCAATGGTGGACTTCAGTGGTGGTGCAACAATCAATCTTGCCTTATCGTCATTGTCTCTTCTCGACACCCTGTTAGGGTTTTTAGATCTCCAACTAACGACGATGGAGTTACTATATCCACCCGTTTCTATTTCTGCCTATATGATGTCAGGTGGTGGTTTTGCCGTTAGTACCGAATTGTCACCATCACATCTCCGATTTATGCGCTTTGGGATTTTCGAATCTGCTTTTCATCTATGGAGGTGGTCATGATCATCCATCCAATCCCCACCCGTTGTTGATTTGTTTGACACGATAATAGTGGTGTTGTGGTGTTGTTTATGTTCTTTGTTGCACTATGATATCAATGACAATGGGTTTTGCCACATTTGAGATTTTGTTATACAATTTGACTTGCATGTTGTATGGTGTTCATTTAATTGTTGTACCAGGGTCATTTGGATTTATTTCTATGGTCGATGATGATGAATGTTTATAAGAGACGGTAAATGGGTTATGATAGAGATGCGAAACTGATGTTTGTTGCCATGGCTTGTCAACCTTTTATTTGGTATGTAGCCGTAACTTACCGTTTAGGTTTCCGAGTCCTATTAATATTAAATTCTTAAAACTGTAGTTATTTTGTTGTTATGGTCATTTTTTTTGAATATTCTTAAGGCTATGATGGTATATCCGAGCCTTCGTTAACACTGGCACCCACACGTGCAACGCACTTTGACGAATTTACCTTGTTTTTATTAGAGATTGCTTAAACCTTTTAAAAACTTTATCTGATTGGATGATAATGGTAACAAGACAATGTGTCAAATAGTTAAAAATAGGTGGTGTTAAAAAATCCAAGTTTAAGCTCCTAATTTATATATATATATATATTATATATATATATATATAATATATATATATATAATATATATATATATATATATATATATATATATAATATATATATATATATATATATATAGAAATTAGGAGCTTTTAAGTATATAACTTTGTAAGAATTACACTTAGATGCCGATGCAACCAAAGTTCTCTCAGCATGCACATGTGAAGTACAAGGAAAGTTATTTCGGAATATTAGATACAACTCAATGAAATTCACTAAGTAAATCTTCCGAAGCCAAATACCAATCTTTCCAAATCCAAATACTAATTCTTCCAAAGACAAAGATAACGTCTTTTGAAGCTTCAAGACAAAGTCTTCAGAATCCAAGAGACTGCATTCAGATAAGACATGCTTTTGATAAAAGCTAAACCACTTTTCGCTGTCATCTCTAAATACTCACCAACTTATACAAGTTGTGGAAAAGTCCATACTTTTGTCAACTGTAAATTAATGTCTTAGAGTCTATAACTTTCTATATTTGTACTTTTATCCTTTTAGTAATAGACAATGATGTTAGTTTTGACATGTCATAATCACTAGTCAAAAGACAATCTGTCTTTTGATTTTACATTAATCTTGTTGTCTAGATTAGTGTTTCAGTTGGCTTTCAAAATATGACCAACTGTAGGATGTTGTATAAAGTATCTCAAGTACTAGTCATTAGAACCAAGCCTTGTAACACTTTTTAAAGGACTTGAGAACAATATAAATCATTCTTGAAACCATATACTTATGTTCTTGTTATGTTCTTTACTTGTGTTCATTGTTTCACCTTAAGCCGATTTCGTATTTGATATGTCAATGTTCTAGTCTCTCCAATTTTGTGAAACCGTTGCATTGACCCCCTTCACCGGTCTTGCAAACATTTTTACTAGTAAGTATATAACGTTACATAAATTCAACCCCCATAATGTAACTAAGAGGATTTGCAATGGTTATGTCTATCACCACGAATGATAATATGAAAAAAGAAGAAAGACCTAATGCAGGACCGTTGAAGGATGGTCAACTTACAACACAACAACACAAAGAGGAGAGTAACTCAACTTAATCAAACAGTGAACTGGATTAACCACAAGTAAAGACACTAAGAACACAAGTAATTAAGAGAAAGAACACAAGAGCAAGATATGGTTTTCAAGGTTGTAGTATATTACCTTCTCAATGTTCTATTACAACTGTTACAAAGCATAAAGGAAAGTTACAAGACCATGAGATACTTATACTACATCCTACAGCCGACCATACTATGAAAGCTAGCTGGATACAATTGACTAGACACAACACAAAATCAATTGTAGAGTCAAAAGGCAGATTGCCTTTTTGACTTTGTGACTGTGACATGCCATAGCATACATCCTTATCTATTACAAAAAGGATAAAGTACATGAAGTAGAAAGCTATAGACTCAAGACCTTAATGTACAGTTACCAAAAGCATGGACCTTTTCACTAACTCATGCAAGTTGGTGACTTTACAGAGTTGCAGCGGACAGGGGTCCAGCTTTATGGAAAAGTACATTAGATAAAGCATTGCAGGATCATTGAAGGGGGTTGAGTTACAACACAACAACACAAAGAGGAGATTAACCAAACTTAATCAAACACTATGACTGGATTAACCAAGGTAAGACACTAAGAACACAAGTAATGTAAGAGACAGAACATAAGAACACAAGTATATGGTTTTCAAGAATGCAGTATATTGCTTTTTCTATGCTCTATTACAAGTGTTACAAAGCATGATTCAAAGATACAAGAACATGCGATACTTATACTACATCCTACAGCCGGCTATACTTTGAAAGCCAGCTGGATACAATTGACTAGACACAAAACAAAACCAATTGTAGAGTCAAAAGGCAGATTGCCCTTTGACTAGTGACTATGACATGCCATAGCTCACATCTTTATCTATTACAAAAAGGATAAAGTACATGAAATAGAAAGTTACAGACTCAAGACCTCAATGTACAGTTACCAAAAGCATGGACCTTTTCACCAACTCATGTAAGTTGGTGACCTTACAAAGGTGCATTGGAAAGGTGTCCAGCTTTATGGAAAAGTACATCAGATAAAGCATGTGTTAAAAGTATTTGGAAGAAATCTATCTTCATGAGTTGAAGCTTCGGAAGACTTTGTCTCTGAGGCTTCGGAAGACTTCATATTTGGCTTCGGAAGATATTGGTCTTGGCTTCGGATTTCACACTTAAAATATTTCTGTTGTATGTGTGAAACTTCCTAAGCATTCTTCTTCAATGCACTTGTGCAGCATGTAGGATAAACATTGGATGTTTAGGTTGCATTAGCCTTTTCATTGATCTCTACAAACTCCCCCTAGGCTGATGCTACCAAAACACTTAGTAGACTTCAAATATCAATAGTCCTCATTAGGATGATCACAATCCTTTCTTCATAAGGTGATCAGGATCCTTTAGACTATCAAAGTGTCTTCTCATATCAAAGAGGTCATGTAGAGGCAACTGAAACATATCTTTCCATGTGTAAATGTCTTTAGTGCCTTGATCTCTAATGACATGCCATCTTTCTGGATTTGTGGTGTATGTCCAAGACAAGATGGGTCTTCTTGATGCTAGAGGAGCTGTTTGAATTGGAGTTGATGTAGCATCCTCTGGCTGCACAACCTCAAGATGTTCTGACTCATCCTGGGGTTTAGAAGAGGGTGCAGTCTTCTTCTTCTTTGGATTTGGTTTCGAAGCCATCCTCTTCTTTCTCTTTATAGGTTTTAACTGAGAAGACTGGCCTGCAGTACCAGATTGATCTTCACTGTCTTTCTCTGTTGGTATTTCCTCTCTCTTAGGCTCAGAAGGAGAGGGAGGTTGACTCTGCTGTGGATCAGAAGATGAAGCTTGCTGAGTTTCAGCAGGAGGTCTAGGTTGTGTTGTCTCTGGTTGTTCCACCTTAACCTCCACTTCAGGTGGGGCTTGAGTTGGAGTGGAGTGTAAGTCAATGAGCTCTCCATTTTTGATCTTCTGCTTGATCACCCTAATATACTCATCCATAGTGGATATAGACATGGGGCCAAGTCTCCTTTCGGAGAATCCATATAGCTTCAAGAAGCTCATCATCCTCTACCTATTAGCAGACTTCTTCATGCTCTTTTGGATGGTAGCTCTTGATTTTGCAGCTTCTTCCCTTAGCTTCTTCTTAGTTGTCTTTCTATCCTTGATTATTTCAAGTTCAAGCTGTTTTAAGTACTCAAACTCAACATAGTCATAGGATAAGGGAAGGAGTGCATTTTCCTGATAGAAGCCTGTGGCACTCAGGTAGTTGATCATCTTGATCCTTTCTTCTTCTTTGTCTACCTGAGGTTCTTGTTGAACCACATCTTCTTGTGCAGGACTTTCCTAAACTGGGGAGAGGGTAGGCATATCCTTGTATGGTAATTTTCTTCTTCTCTCTTCTTTGACTTGTACTAGAAGCTCTGCATCTTCTGCCTCATTCTTCTCCTTTGACCTTTCCAGATCAACCAGTTCATTCAACTCTTCTAAGGGGAGAGAGATGACAATGTCTATGTCATAGTTCCTTGTCTATAGGTAATTTATCCTGACTGCCCTTGACTCATCAGTCTGAGTATTTGGTCTGGGGGCAGCTCTGATAGCAGACTCCATGAGTCTTGAAGACTCAGCAGAGGAACTTTCTCCCCTCAGCCTCCTTTTTCTCTCTCTCTCCTCCTCCTCAATCTCCTTAGATGTCATCTTTCTTTTCCCTTTGTCACTCACAGACCTTTGTGACTCGGGGTGGAGAGAGCTTTGGCCTTCATTGCTTGTTGCAGCATCTAAGCTTTGGCTAGAGAGAGGTTGAGAAGCACCTTCACCAGCAGGTATCTCAATAGGAGTGTGGATCTCTACAACAGTTGATGATGATGAGACAGGGGTCTCAGGTTCTGCCACTGGGCCTTCAGTCAAGGTTTCCTCTATGAAACTAATCTTAGGGTCTGCCTTAACATCTAGTTGACCGATGGCATTGCCTGATTCCCTAAGTCTCCTTCTTAAGTTGAACTCTGTAGTGATCCTGTCTTGGATTCTTTGAGCCAATCTGTCAGCTTGTCTTGATTTGCTTGGATTGACAAGTGGCATGTTGACTAAATCCAGACCTTTATAGTAGTTCAAAGTTTGAAAGTTGAAGACTTCTTACTGTCCTTGAACTCTTATGATGATTAGAGCCTTCCTGATGTTGTCATATCTCCACCCAATGATGTGATTGGAAGATGGTGAAGATGACATAGCCCTTGGTATCCCATCCTCAAACAAACTTTGTATGAAGGAGTCTGTGTAGTCCACATCAATGTGAATTTAAGGAGGTTGTTGAGAATGCACAATTGCAAGTGAGGATGGTGAGTCCTCAATGTCCACTCTCTCTGAAAGACTCCCAGGTTCTGTAATTGTGATGACTTTCTCCCCCTTTTTGGTAGCATCACCCACTTGTATAGGTGAGCTGGAAGATAGGTCAATCACATCCACAGGTTCTTGTGTTCCTGGTTGAGCTCTTCTTAAGGGTCTCCCAACTAGTTTTTCCTTAAGTTATGAAATCTCAAGTTGTTGATCATTGATCCTGTTATGTAAGGTAGTCACCTGAGATTCAAGGTGATTGATCTTTGAGACTAAATAGGTGCATGTTTTAGTCAGATTGTGCACCTTTAGTCTCAGATTCCCCTCATCTTCATCAGAAGACTCATTGGGGGATGAGATGATTGGACCAAAGTCCTCTCTCTCACCACTAGCTTTTGGTTCTTGGCTGCTGGTTTTCCTCTGCTCACTGGAATCTCTGTTGAGATGTCAGTGGGCTGAGTTGCCATGGTGGAGGTCTTAATGATATAATCACTTTCAGAAGTGAGAGCTTCTTCCATATGGACATCCTGAACAGGTTCAGAAGTGTCCACCTCAGTTGTAGGTGACTGATGTGGGATAGATATAGGAGAATCAGGAGCATTCATCTCTCTTTGAGTAGGGTTAAAGAAGAGAGACTCATTATACTCACTGAAACCTAGATCTTCATCAGTATAGAAGTCAAGGTTAGGAATTGGTTGGTTGAGATCTATAGGCTGGGGATGGTAACTGTCCCTTGAAGGTTGATCACTAGAGTGTTGAGACTCAGAGTGGTGGCTTAAGGAAGTTTGGGAAATGAGCTCATCAGGATGAGCATGAGGAACCTTAGCACTGATCCTTGAAGAGATGGGAGTGGTCTACTCCTCAGGAGAAGTGGGAGCTCTACTGTCCACTTCTTCCTGTATGGGTGAGTATATTGGGGCCTCCATAGACTGAATAGCATGAGCAGGGATTCGTTTGGATTTTTTGGTAAGTGATGGTGATTTGAGGCTGTGTGGGTGGTTAGGAGGTAGCAGGTGGTGTGGGCTCAACACTAGCTTGTGCTGCTAGGTTGTCACCTCGAGCAATGAGCTCTAACATTTTTGGGACAAGGGCTGTTTCTACCCCAGAGAAGCCAACAGTGGACTTTCTCAGTATTTTAAATATGCCAGGATTCATCTGTCCCAATTATGAATGTTACCTGTTTCCCTCGACTGTGAGCCCAGTTCACAGTTAAGAATGTACTGGACATATCTAGGAAACATGTAATACTCTAAGGAGTCTAAATTAGCAAGTAATTGGTATAAACAAACTGAGAAGACCTGAATTTGACTCCCTGAACCATTCCATGGATTATGAAGGAGAGATCCTCAGGAATCTGGTCCCACCCACCATGCTTGTTTGATAAGCTGTGGATGACCACATGGAGCAGGAATCTCCATTAGGATGAGACCTTCCCTTTCCTAAAGGTCTTTACAGAGAAATCTCCCTCATATCCCATCTGCTCAAAGGAATGATGGAAAAATTCCTTTGGGAAGAACACCTCACCTTCTTTATCATCCAGCTGAAGATGCATGTGATGATGGCCGGTGTGATGAAGACTGTTCTCCGCTGCACTGGGCAGACAGTGCCTTCTCCCCATCCATAACAACATCTGGCAGGTTTTCCAAATTCTAGCAGATGATCTTCATAGAGTAGAGGATCAATGGTTAGGGAGGTGAAGTAGTTAGACAAAGCTAAGAATCGACAAACCTCTAAGAATGAGGATCTTTCTCAGAGCTTAACAGAGCAACCTGATTATGTTGCCTGTTTAGCTGCATGGTAAAGTTAGGATCATTCTATGAGCAGGTTGGCCATTGTGAGTAGCTTAAAGATGAAGAAAGAAGGAAGAAAGAAATTTCAGAGAGAAATTGGGTTTTTAGGTTTTGGAGGAAGAACAGATGATAGAAAGAGGGGAAAACCGTTGGTTTATATGTGAGAGGGATTTCAGATAAAGTTTAATGAAAGAGGATAAACTTTGAAATCTGGATGTCGGTCCCACCTCTGAAAAAGTAGCTACTTTTGCTCAAAAAGTAGTTTTCTTGGAAATCAAAAAGCTTCCGAAAGTTAATTATCTTCGGAAGTTTTAATTAAAAAGGCTTCTGAAGCTAAAATAACTTCGGAAGAATTTCCTGAGAGTTTTGAGAATTTTGCTTGGAAGAGAAATTAAAACTTGAGTGCTTTGTATATAAAACAACAAAGCTTCTAAGAGTTAATTTTGCTTCGGAAGTAAATGGTCCTTGAAAATAATAAGTGTCTGAGACAAGTATTTAAGCTTCGGAAGATAGATCTGAAGCTCTTCGAAGGTAAATTTCTTAGACAGTTATTTATTTTGAAGGATGATTTGTTTCCGAAGTTAAAAGAATAACTTCCGAAGTATTAGAAGTTCAAAAATCTAAGGAAAGTCTTAAAAAGAAATTTTATCCAATGAAAACATGAGCTTATGAAAGTGATGAACTAGACAACTTAGGACACACATATTTTTAAGAAATAATAAGAATTAGTTTTAAGAAAAACCTATTCAAAGTTAATCATCCCAATAGCTGATATAAGATATTTAAATCTCTGTTCATCAAAAGCCTTTGTAAACATATCAGCATATTGTTAATCTGTGTGAACTTTGACTAGTTTAATTAATCCCTTTTCATAGTTATCTCTTATTAAATGATACCTGATATTGATATGCTTTTTCCTTGAGTGCTGCATAGGGTTCTTTGTGATTGAGATAGCACTATTGTTGTCTATATGAATGGGAGTCTCTTTTAAATTTAACCCATAGTCCAGTATCTGATTTTGAATCCAAAGCACTTGAGCACAGCAGCTTGCAGCAGCAATGTATTCAGCTTCAGCGTTGATGAGCAGAGACACATGATTGTTTCTTGCATTGCCATGAGACAACCCTTCCACCAAGGACCTGACATCCCCCAGATGTAGACTTTGCAGTCATGTTGCAACCACCATAATCACTATCTGTATAGGCATACAGATTGAAGTCAGGATTCTTAGGTACCATAACCCAAGTGTTGATGCATTTTTGAGGTATCTTAGAATCCTCTTGACAGTGATGAGATGAGACATCTTAGGGTTAGGCTTGATATCTTGCACAGATGCATGTAGCAAACTGATATCAGGCCTGCTAGCAGTAAGATACATAAGAGACCCAATCATAGCCTGTATAAGTGCTCATCTACACACTCCCCTCAAGATCAGGTCCAAGGGAGTGGTTTCTAGCTATGGGTGTCTTAGCAATCTTACAATCAGTCATGTTGAATCTCTTGAGTATGTCCTGAACATACTTTGACTGACTATGAAAATGCCATCTTCAACTTGCTTCACTTGAATTCCCAGAAAGAAATTGAGTTCCCCCATGGCACTCATTTCAAATCTGTCTTTCATCAGCTTCTCAAAGTCTTTGTAGAGCTTTGGATTAGTTGAACCAAAGATGATGTCATCCATATACACTTGAACTAGCAATATGTCATTTCCCTGTCCTTTGATGAAGAGAGTTCCATCTATAGTACCTCTCCTGTATCCATGTTTACAAAGATACTCAGACAGTGTCTCATACCATTTCCTGGGTGCCTGATGCAGCCTATAGAGAGCTTTGTCAAGCTTGCAGACATAATCATGATGATCAGGGTCTACAAAACCAGGTGGCTGTTTGACATATACCTCTTCACCAATCACTCCATACAAAAAACACACTTCACATCAAGCTGAAAGACCTTGAAGTTCTTGGATGCAGCAAATGCCAAGAATATCCTGGCAGCTTCTAATCTTGCCACTGGAGCAAAGACATCAGTGTAGTCAATCCCTTCTTCTTGTGTGTATCCTTGAACAACCAGTCTAGCTTTGTTCTTGATGATGATGCCTCTATCATCTTTCTTGTTCCTAAACACCCATTTGGTTTCAATGGTAGTCTTCCACAAGGAAGAGGACAAAGGTTCCAAACTTTCTACCTTTTGATTGAAGCAACTCTTGTTGCAAAGCTTCAACCCAACTTCCATCTTTTAGAGCCTTATCAACTTTCTTTGGCTCTATCTGGGATAAGAAACAAGAGTGAAGACAAACATTTGCTTCATGTCTTTGTCCTCTTGTTCTTACCCCTGAGACAACATCTCCAATGATGTTTGTGGTGGGGTGAGACTTGTGGATCCTAAGCTAAGGGATCACAGCAAGTTGCTGAGAAAGATCTAAATTAGAGAAATTTAGATCTGGCATAGATGTTTCTCCAATCACATCAGCACACTTTTTAAGAGAGACTTGATCCAAGCAGTGTGTGACATCATTGATGTTCTCATCTATGGTGTGGTTAGTGGCATCAAGAAATTCTTGGTCACTGTCACCACCACCATTGTTGTCTTCTACAATTGAGGTGTTCTTATCTGGTTGTGGAGCCTCTGAGCTGGAGTTTGAAGGCACCCCAGATGTTTTAGCTGAGTTTGTCATTGTGTGCTAACTAGAACCTCATTTGCAGAAGTAGTTCCAACTGGAGCTAAGATGTATGACTTAAAGGTCTTCTTAGCTCAAATCTTGGATCAGGATCACCTGTATTTAAATTTTCTGCAGATTCTGAATCTCACAAGATTTGTTAAAACAGTTGGTAACTAAATCAAGATCAAATAACCAATCCGGACCAGAACCAGCAACACAGGGTGTGTGTTCATTGAAAGTCACATTGGCTGACTCCTCAACAACTCTAGTTCTGAGATTGTATACTCTATAAGCCTTAGCTTGTGAAGAGTATCCAATAAAGTGTCCATCATCTGATTTTTTAGCAAACTTGGCAATTTAATCTTTGGTATTCAAGATGGTGCAAGGACAACCAAATGACTTGAGAAAACCAATGAAAGGTTTCCTCTTGTGCCAAAGTTCATAAGGAGTCTTGCCATGAGTCTTAACTACTAAAAATCTGTTCTACACATAGCAGCCAGTGTTGACTGCCTTTGCCCAGAAGGTGATAGGCAGCTTAGAGTCAGACAACATGGTTCTTGCAGCTTCAATTAGTGTCATGTTTCTCCTCTCAGCAACACCATTCTGCTAACGAGTCCTGGGAGCACTGTATTGTCTTGTAATACCCTTTTCATCAAAGAATGTATCAAGGATTTGGTTCTTAAATTCAGTTCCTTGATCACATCTTATGATCTTGACCTTGTGATCAGATTGATTCTCAATCTTTAAGATGAAATTCTTCAGAATCTCAGGAGTCTCATCCTTAGTTCTAAGGAAGAAAACCCAGGTGAATCTTGTAAAGTCATCTATGATCACTAAACAGTAAGAGGTCCTTCCTAAACTCATTACACTGGTGGGGCTAAAGAGATCCATATGTAACAAGTGTAGGGGTGTAGTGATGGAGTTCCTTTCCTTAGGCTTGTGAGATACTTTATGTTGCTTCCCTTTCAGGCATGCAACCAATGGTCATCACTTGTAAATTTCTTTGGTATTCCAGTTACCAAATCATTTTTAATTAATCTGTTCATGTTCTTAAAGTTTACATGGCACATTCTTTTATACCATAGGAAAGACTCATCACTGTTAGCTTTAGACAGAAAGCATAAAACTTCTCCAGAGGGAGATGTTTCTTGCAAATTCAACTTGTACATGTTCCTTTTCCTGGAGGCTCTAAGCAGATATGCTCATGAGGAATGGCCACACCAGGCTTGAGAACAATGCACTCATGCTCAGTGAAGAGCATGTTATGACTCTGATCACAAAATTGAGATACACTCAGAAGATTGTACCCAAGCTCTTGGACAAAGTTTACGTTATCAATGCTGAGCTTACCATTTGTGACCTTGCCCCTTCCAGAATGTAACCACCTTCATCTCCTCCAAAAGCAACTGGCCCTCCATCAATTCTTTCAAAGTTCTGGAGTAGTAACCTATTGCCTGTCATGTGCCTGGAACAACCACTATCAATGATCCAGACATTTTTGTTTGTCTTCAGCTGTCCCTGCACAAAGAAAATGATTAGTTACATTTGGAAACCCAAGCCTTGCTTGTCTTGGGCTCATTACAAAAGGTAATTCAACAGTGATAGATCCTATGGTTGTATTAAGAGGATCTTGAGCTGTTGTTGATGGAGAATTCTCAATCACTTGGTCTTTCTTAGACTTCACACCACCTTTGGAGTCTTGGACTTGACCTTCAAAACTTCGGAAGCTTTTGGACTTCGAAAGTTTTGATGACTGAACCTTCGGAAGATTCAGCAAACACTGCAGCAGACTTCAGTGCTTCAGAAGAACTCCTTTATTCCGAGAGTAATTTCCACTTCCCTTCTTCTTAGACTTGGAGCTTCCGAAGGAAACAAGTTTTCCTGCCAAAGCTTGAATCTTCTTAAAACTCTTTGAAGTCTTTGTACTGGTCATATGGACAGTACCTTTAGGATTGTATGGACAATCCTTAGCAATGTGAGAGATACTTTCACACATGACACACACCATTTTCTTCTTCACAAGAGTCTTTTGCTGGGAACAAGATTTTCTTTGGTCACATCCCTTCTCCACCTTCATCTTTGCAGATGCTGAGACAGTTCCTTTGGGCTAGGAACAGTTCTTGGAGTTTGATAGTCCAAGCCGTGCAGCAGTGATACACAACTGATCAGTCTTCTTCTTGTTATTGAAATGAGTTGAACAAGAACCAGAACTCTTAGCAGAAGAGTTTTGGTTGATGTCTTCAGTCCCTACCATTTTAAAACCTACAGAGATGAAAACTTGTTTATGCTTAGAGTCAAAAGTAGCCTTGATCTCTTGAGCCTTCCTTGCCTTTATTTTTCTCTTTCTAATCAAGTTCTTTCTCATGGACTTGGTCATCACAGTCTTCTTCATCTCCTCAGAAGGATAGTGGCTCTTCTTAGAATCTTCCTCTTCACTCTTTACATAGGAATTCTTCACTATCTCTTCTTCATCCTCTTCACTTATAGGATCTATGAGAGGAAGCTCATCTTCACAAGTTCCACACCTAGGAGATCTTACAGAAAAGATTGTGTGTGGAGGAGCTATCTCATTGGATCTCAGTCCCTGCCTGTTTTGATAGCACACTTTTTTATGCAGGGATGAGGATATCATGTTCTTGAAGGTCTCTTCTTCAAGAACACTCTTTTCTGCCTTGGCTTTGCTGATCACAAGCTCAGCTTGGCTCTCAGTTAACTTGGTTATGAGATCTTTGATTTGAGTCCTAAAATCTATGTGTTCATGTTTTAGAACTAAAATGGTTTTCTCAAGGTCCTCTATCTTTAGTTTATAATCATTTTTAGACTTTTTAAAATCAGATTTTAAAAATGTTTAAGGACTCAAGGTCAGATTTCATCTCCAGGTTATAGGACCTGTATCTATTAACTTTAGCAATGCATTCAGGAGTACAGAGATGTTCCAATACCTTGGCTTCATCATGATCTGCCATCAATGCTTGGTTAGGAGAAGCATCTTCTACCTGAAAGCTCCAGTCAAAGCCTCCTTCTTCAACAGCAACAGCAGCCTGCTGCTTTGACTTCTTATTCTGGAGAGCTTTGTCAGTGTAGTTTGGTTTGGACTGTGTTTGGCCACCATTTGTTTTAGGTGCCTTACACTCTCTGGCAAAGTGGCCCATCAAGTTTCAGTTGTAACACTTGACTTTGCCTTTGTCCAGGCCAAACTTTCCACTAGTTGCATTGCTTGGAAACTTCCTTCCAGTCCTCTTGTAGAACTTCTTGGCTCTGTGAGTGAGAAGAGCCATCTGCTGGACTATTTCCATGTATTCCAGATCATCTGGATGAATACAATCCAGGTCTTCAAGAATGAAAAGAGAGTTGCCACAGCTTTCATGAGAAGACACAAAAGCTTGAGAAGAGATTGTCTCTTGGAATGGGCTTCCTTGAGTGTAGTTCTCTCTTGGGTTCTCTGGAAAGGTGATGAAAGGACCCTTTGGTGAGTTGTTAGGGTAGCATATGAGATGATGTTTGGTTTTTATGCTGTCCCTTTCAACCACATGTAAGGCTGAACCCATTTGATTGTTGGAGTTACTAGATGAACCTTGCATGTTCATCTCCATCTGGTAGCCACTGAAAATCCCATATAACTCTGTCAGAGTAAGAGTTTTGAGATTTTTAGTTCTCTTGATCACCACACAGTAGTGTGTCCATTGCCTAGGAAGTGAGGACACAAACTTCCTTACAATGTCTCAGTTCTCAAGAGAGACTCCTCCATCCACTAGGGTATCCATAATCTCAACATACCTGAAGTACTGCTGAGTCATGGTTTCACCTGTTTTGAAGGTGAAGTTTTCAAACTGCTGCTTCAGGAGATCCTTCTTGTTCTCCTTGGCTTCAGAGGAACCCTCATACATCAGTTTTAGTGCATCCCACAACTGCTTGGCTATTTTTCACTTCTTGAAACCTCTGTACACAGAGTTTGGAAGGGAAGTTTGAAGGGTTGTCATGGCTTTTCTGTCAATCTCTACTCTCTTCCTATCTTTATCAGAGTAGTTAGCCATATCTTTGGGGATTATACCAGCACCAGTAGCAGAAGGGGTGCTAGGTATGAAAGGTCCATTCTCAATAGACTCCCACATTCTTGAATCAAGAGACCTGATGAAACCTTCCATTCTTAAACACCAGGTGTCAAACTCATCAAGAGTGATCAGTAGGGACTTGTTCATGGTTCCAGTTTCCATATTAGTCTTGGAAATGGTTGCCATTTGAAAAGTTTAGTATTTATGTGTGTGAGGGATCTTAAGATGGTGAGATCTTATATCAAGAGCCTGAAAAGCTCTAATACCAAATGCATGATCGTTGAAGGGGGTTGAGTTAAAACACAACAACATAAAAAGGAGATTAACCAAACTTAATCAAACACTATGACTGGATTAACCAAGGTAAGACACTAAGAACACAAGTAATGTAAGAGACAGAAGATAAAGAACACAAGTATATGGTTTTCAAGAATGCAGTATATTGCTTTCTCTATGTTTTATTACAAGTGTTACTGTGAAGTCGGTTTTTTGGATCGATAAACATCCGAGCATGTTCTTGACGGAAGGATAAACAACAGCACAAACCAAAAGTCAAACAATAATATGAACTATAATTGATTGGTTTCATTGATAAAACCTAACGATTACAAGCTCTTTACAACATAAGAATCAAGACTCTTGGAAAGGGGAAGATCGAGCATGATCTCTCCTCTCATCCGACAGCCTTAGGCTCCCGGGCACACTCTCTCTAAAACCCTTCAGAGAATCCTCTCATTCTCTACACATTGAAACTGGTATATATAGGCCTCAACCCATATTAGATGCGACTGGGCCCATTCGTGCGATTGGACCATGCGTATGGTTCAATCGTACGACTGGACCATGCGTATGGTTCAATCATACGACCGGACCATACTTATGGTTCAGTTGCACGAATGCCCCAATCACACCTCTCAGTCGCAGTCTCATTCGCATATGCTCCTGCGAAAGACCCAGTTTCATGTGTTTACAACATATCAGGTGTAATACACTAAGCCTAGACTGTTCGACAAGCGACGGACACACTATATATGACTATATATGCTCCAACAAATTCCCCCTTGGACGTTGCTTGCGATAGTAGATAACACCTCTTACAATCTTCAGTCAATCTTTGCTCTGGTTGCCAATAAAATCAAACAAAAACCATATTAGCCAACATTGCCGATCCATCAGGTTACACACATCCCCGAAAATGAATTTTGGCACAACAACTTTCGTTTACTTTGTAGAACACAGTGATAGCAGCAAGATTCCCCATATGACTGATTTTTCCAGATAATGATACGAACAGTTTTCCATTGCTTCAATCTTCACACAGGCTAACCTGATTAGCATCAACACCTGCAGAAATTCCCCCTCACATTCAGCATATCCCAATATATAGACATTGTGCTCTTCTGGCGTCTTCACACGGTGTATTGGGCAAAAGGTTGAAGGTTCCAATCCACAGCTGACAATATCAAACAAATCAGCATGCATGTAGATTCATCATCAGAAACCTGCTCACATCATCACTTTCTGATTGCGTCTTCAATTCTCTATACATGGATTCCCCTAAGAATGAGAATCCTCTTTGTGCGGCTAAATATAACTTGATTGGCCCATAAGTAGTCAGATGCTCTTGACTACCCCACAAAATCAGCACCAACTGCTGACATCTTCTCTTCTCTCTTTCGTGTTCCAAATACATTCACCTATTCTGGAAGTCCGACGAATAATGGGGTACACATCGAACTTATTTGACAAAAGAACCTCAGGGTGAATATGCTTTGCTCATCTTCAAATCTGTGCAAGAAGCTATTCCAGACTCTTTTTTTTTGGTTTGGAACAAATGCGGATGAGTCCGTGTGGTTAATCCATTCGCACGACTGAGTGTTCAGTCGTGCGACTGAGTTATTCACATGAAGTTGTTCAGGCGTATGGACTATTTAGGCGCATGGACATTCAGTCGCATGGCCATTCGGATGCATGACCACTTTTGGGGCGCATGGTCCGGTCGCATAGCCATTCGGATGCTTGCCCACTGTTGGCGCGCATGGTCCATTCGGACGCATGACCACTATTAGGGCGCATGGTCCATTCGGACGTATGACCACTGTTGGGGCGCATGGTCCATTCAGACGCATCTGCACGCATATTTTCAGATCTGCAGCCGGCAGGGCTGCCCAAAACCCTAATTTGACAAATTCAACATGAACCGAAACAAAGTAGACATCATTAGATTCGAAAGGGTGATGGGAACGTGGTTTCGAGTGCAATTTTAACATAGAAACACCACACGTAACAAGATTCGAGCAAAACACGAAGAACCCGAAGTGGGTTAACGTCAAGATCTGAACTTTGATCCAGAAATCAAGAGCTCGGGTTGCTAGAATGATTGTTAGATCATTCCAGTAGTAATCGGCTCTGATACCAATTGTGAAGTCGGTTTTTCGGATCGATAAACATCCGAGCATGTTCTTGACGGAAGGATAAACAACAGCACAAACCAAAATTCAAACAATAATACGAACTATAATTGAATGGTTTCATTGATAAAACCTAACGATTACAAACTCGTTACAACATAAGAATCAAGACTCTTGGTAAGGGGAAGATCGAGCATGATCTCCCCTCTCATCCGGCAGCCCTAGGATCCCGGGCACACACTCTCTAAAACCCTTCAGAGAATCCTCTCACTCTCTACACATTGAAACTGGTATATATAGGCCTCGGCCCATATTAGATGCGACTGGCCCATTCGTGCGATTGGACCATGCGTATGGTTCAATCGTATGACTGGACCATGCGTATGGTTCAATCGTACGACTGGACCATGCATATGGTTCAATCGTACGACTGGACCATGCGTATGGTTCAATCATACGACTGGACCATACTTATGGTTCAGTCGCACGAATGCCCCAATCGCACCTCTCAGTCGCACGACTGGTCCATTAGCATGTCTCAGTCGTACGACTGAGTCTCATTCGCATATGCTTCTGCGAATGACCCAGTTTCATATGTTTACAACATATCAGGTGTAATACATTAAGCCTAGACTATTCGACATGTGACGGACACACTATATATGACTATATATGATCCAACAGTTACAAAGCATGATTTAAAGATACAAGAACATGAGATACTTATACTACATCCTAAAGCCAGCTATACTTTGAAAGCCAGCTGGATACAATTGACTAGACACAAAACAAAATCAATTGTAGAGTCAAAAGGCAGATTGCCTTTTGACTAGTGACTATGACATGCCATAGCTCATATCCTTATCTATTACAAAAAGGATGAAGTACATGAAATAGAAAGTTACAGACTCAAGACCTCAATGTACAGTTACCAAAAGCATGGACCTTTTCACCAACTCATGTAAGTTGGTGACCTTACAGAGGTGCAACGGAAAGGTGTCCAACTTTATAGAAAAGTACATCAGATAAAGCATGTGTTAAAAGTCTTTGGAAGAAATCTGTCTTCATGAGTTGAAGCTTTGGAAGACTTTGTCTCTAAGGCTTTGGAAGACTTCATATTTGGCTTCGGAGATATTGGTCTTGGCTTCAGAAGATTTCACACTTAGAATATTTCTGTTGTATGTGTGAAACTTCCTAAGCATTCTTCTTCAATGCACTTGTGCAACATGTAGGATAGATATTGGATGTTTAAGTTGCATCAACCTCTTCATTGATCTCTACAAGCATGTTGTTAAAAGTCTTTGGAAGAAATCTATCTTCAAGAGTTGAGCTTCAGAAGACTTTGTCTTTGATGCTTTGGAAGACTTCATCTTTGGCTTCGGAAGATATTGGTATTGGCTTTGGGAGATTTCACACTTAGAATATTTCTATTGCTTGTGTGAAACTTCCAAAGCATTCTTCTTCAGTACTTGTGCAACATGCATGTAGAAAGACTTTGAGTGTTTGGTTGCTTCATCCTCTTCATATAATCTCTACAAACTCCCCTAGGCTGATACTACCAAAACACCTTTAAGACTTTAGATATCAACAGTCCTCATCAGGATGATGACCAACCCTTTCTTCATAAGATGATTAGGATCCTTTAGACTATCAAAGTGTCTTCTCATGTCAAAGAGATCATACAGAGGCAACTAAAACATGCCTTGCCAAGTGTAGACATTCTCAATGCCATGATCTCTACTGACATGCCACCTTTCTGGATTTGTAGTGTATGACCAGGACAGGATGTGTCTTTCTGATGCTAAAGGAGCTATTGGAATGGGAGATGATGGAGCATCCTTTGGCTGCACATCCTCAGGATGTTCTGACTTATCCTGAGGTTCAGAAAAGGATGCAGTCTTCTTCTTCTTTGGCTTTGGTTTTGAAGCCATCCTTTTCTTTCTCTTTATCACTTTTAACTGAGAAGACTGGCCTGCAGCACCAGATTGATCTTCAATGTCTTTCTCAGTTGGATCTTCCTCTCTCATAGGTTCAGAATGAGAGGGAGATTGACCTTACTGTGGATCAGAAGATGAAGCTTGCTGAGAGTCAACATGAGGTCCGGGTTGTGTTGTCTCTGGTTGTTCAACCTTAACCTCCACTTCAGGTGGAGCTTGATTTG
This sequence comes from Flaveria trinervia, assembly GCA_025506515.1. NCBI lineage: Eukaryota > Viridiplantae > Streptophyta > Magnoliopsida > Asterales > Asteraceae > Flaveria > Flaveria trinervia. The sequence continues at coordinate 81,359,309 of CM046446.1, forward strand.
GAGGGGAGTGTAAGTCAATCAGCTCTCCACTCCTTATCTTCTGCTTGATCACCCTGATATGCTCATCCATAGTGGATAAAGACATGGGGCCAAGTCTCCTTCCGAAGAATCCATTCAGCTTCAAGAAGCTGATCATCCTCTGCCTGTCTGCAGACTTCTTCATACTCTTCTGGATGATGGCTCTTGACTTAGCAGCTTCTTCCCTTAGCTTTTTTTGGTTGTCTTTCTTTCCTTGACTATCTCAAGTTCAAGTTGTTTGAGATACTCAAACCTAATATAGTCAAAGGATAATGGAGGAAATGCTTCTACTTGATAGAGGCTTATGGCACTCAGGTAGTTGATCATCTTGATCCTTTCTTCTTCTTTATCTACCTGAGGTTCTTGTTGAACCACATCCTTATATGCAGGACTTTCTTGAACTGGGGAGAGAGTAGGCACATGCTTGTAAGTATTTTCTTTCTTTTGTCTTCTTCGATTTGTACTAGTAGCTCTGCATCTTCTGCCTCTTTCTTCTTCTTTGACCTTTCCAAGTTAACCAGTTCATTCAGTTCATCCAAGGGGACAGAAATGACACTGTCTATGTCATAGTTCCTTGTTTGCAGATAGTTTATCCTGACTGCCCTTAACTCATCATTTTGAGTATCTGGTCTTGGGGCAGCCCTGATAGCAGACTCCATGAGTCTTGTAGACTGAGAAGAAGAACTTTCTCCCCTCACATTCATTTTCCTCTCTCTCTCTCTCCTCCTCCTTAATCTCCTCAGATGTCATTTTTCTTTTCCCTTTGTCACTAACAAACCTTTGTGACTCAAGGTGGAGAGAGATTTGGCCTTTATTGCTTGACGTAGCTTCTGAGTCTGGCTAGATAGAGGTTGAGAAGCATCTTCACCAGCAGGTGTCTCAAAAAGGGAATTGATCTATGCAGCAGTTGTTGGTGATAAGATAGGGCTCTTAGGTTCTATCACTGGGCCTTCAGTCAAGGTTTCCTGTATGAAACTAATCTTAGGGTCTGCCTCAACATTTAGTTGACCAATGACATTGCCTGATTACCATAGTCTTATTTTAGGGCTGAACTCTGCAGTGATCTGGTCTTGGATTCTTTGAGCCAACTTGTCAGCTTGTCTTGATTGGCTTGGATTGATAAGTGGCATGCTGACTAAATCCAGACTGTCATAGAAGTTCAATTTGTGAAAGTTGAAGATCTCTTGTTGCCCTTGAACTCTAATGATAAGGGCTTTCCTGTTACTATCATACTTCCACCTAATTATATGATTTGAAGATGGTATGGCCCTTGGTATCCCTTCCTCAAACAGACTCTGTATTAAGGAGTCTATAGAGTCCATATCAATATGAACTCGAGGAAATTACTGAGTATGCATAATTGCAAGTGAGGATGGTGAGCCTTCAGTGTCCGTACTCTCTGAAGAACTCCCAGGTTCCGTGATTGTAATGACTTTCTCCCCTTTTTTGGTAGCATTACCCACTTGCATAGGTGAACCAGGAGTTAGCTTAATCACATTCACAAGTTCTTGTATTCTTGGATGAGCTCTTCTTAAAGGTCTCCCAACTAGTTTGTCCTTATGATATGAAATCTCAAGTTGCTGATCATTGACCCTGTTTTGCAAGGTAGTCACTTGAGATTCAAGGTGACTAACCTTGGAGACTAAATAGGTGCATGTTTTAGACAGTTTTTTGCACCTTTAGTCTTAATTTCCCCTCATCTTCATTAGAAGAATCATTGGGGGATGAGATGATTGGACCATAGTCTTCTCTCTCACCACCATCTTGAGGTTCTTGGCTGCTGGTTTTCCTCTGCTCGCTGGCAGCCTCAGTTGAGATGTCAATGGGCTGAGTTGCCATGATTGAGGTCTTAATGATGTAATCACTTTCAAAAGTGAGAGCCTCTTGTTGATACATATGTACCTAGATTCTGATCTGAATGTAATATGTTTTTGTTGTCTTACACTTATGTAATGGTTGGGTACTTAATGAAATACAAATGTTTGGTTGTGTTTATCATGTGATTAATATTTCATTAATGAGTTGTTTAACGCATATTGAGTTGATTATATAGGTTTGTGGTTGTTTGAATTAATATAAATAATGTTATGACAATTAATACATTCAAACTTAATAACATGAAGTCATCATGCGAATGGCCCATGCTAATGGACTATACGCATGAACAACTTCATACGAATGACTCAGTCGCACGACTGAACCAGGAGACTGGATCAGTCATATGACTATAACATGAGATTAGCTCAATCGCACGACTGAATACTCAGTCGTGCGAATGGATCAACTGCATGGCTCAATCGCACGAATGAACCATGCTAATGGTTCAGTCATCTAAATGAGCAACCCTAACCTATAAATACCACCTAATTCGTGGAAAAACAAAAGCATTCAATCCACTTCGACTCCAGACGTACCCTAGCCGTCCAGAAGCCTCTAAGTTCGTACTCCAAGTTCATAGAACGCTGTAGATTGATTCCTAATCGATTCTTGACGTAAGATTCAATACGTTATTGTTTCTACGTGCGTTCTCACTGATTGGATCGCCAATCAAATAAGATTCCGCACTATTTGGTTTGGTTTAACACATTAATCAGTTGGTGTTTCGTTCAAATACCAGGTCCTAACAATTGGTATCAGAGCCGGTTACTGCTGGAATGATCTAACAATCATTCTAGCAAACCGAGCTCTTGATTTCTGGATCAAAGTTCAGATCTTGACGTTAAACCCACTTCGTGTTCTTCGTGTTTTGGTTCAGATCTTGTTACGTGTGTTGTATCTATGTTAAAATCGAAATTGAAACCACGTTCCTATCATCCTTTTGAATCTAATGATGTATATTTTGTTTCGGTTCATGTCAAATTCATCAGATTAGGGTTTTGGGCAGCCCGAGCGACTGCAGATCTGAAAATCTACATGCAGACCCGTTCATGCGACTGGGCCATGCGATTGGAGTATTCGTACGACTGGACCATCCGAATGGACCATTCGTACGATTGGATCAGTCGTATGTTCAGTCGTGCGACTGGACTAGTCGTTTGTTCAATCGCACGAATGAGCCATCAACATTGACTCATCTGCATTTGTTCCAGACCAATAAAAAAACGAGGGAAAAGGAGAGGCTAGCTGAAAATACATAAGATCATATGTGTGATACCGATTCAATGTTTGGAATATGATAGTACACAGGTACAAAACATTTGGGACTTTAAAATTCAAAATTGAAAAAGATGCAAAGTTCAAGTATAATTTTGTGTAGTCTGAGCAATATAAAAGGAAATATGATAGATAAGCTAACTACTACTAAGGTAACACAAAGAAAGTAGACCTAGAGGTTGCTAGACCACAAATGATATGTCGGTAGATTCAACACAATAGATGACTAGACCTTTTGGTGATCTCAAGATTAAACTAAAATGTTTGACTAGCTGTGGGTAACGCCTTATCCCTGGTTAACACAATCAACAAGATTCTAATAAGGGGTGACGAGCAGAATAAACGCCACAAAAGTATGCGTAAGACCAAAGCATGAACAAAAGCACATGAAAAATGCAAATACAATCAAACTGATAACCTATGTTGTTGGTGAGATATGTGCAAAAAGAAGAAAAAATGCTCAAACAAGAAGATAGGTTATGTGCCTCTCTGCTGTGCGGTGGCACTGACCTGAGGATAAGCATAACCTATATATTCTAGAACTCATTGTTGTTTGCCGCCTCTCTGCTGTGCGATGGCACTGACCTGAGGATTGGCTTCTCTTTGAAAGTTCTAAGAATAGTCTCTTCTTGAATTCTACTCTAAGACCGCTCAAAAATTTCCTGAGGAATGTTGATTACAATATAAGTGTGGGATCCACAAATGCTTGTTGAAATAAACAAACCTTAAAACGATCACCAAACTGTGTTGAAAGTCTGTGTATGGATTTAAGAGGACAAGTATACTGACAATCACTGTGGCTACAATTCTTGAAAGTTCAAATCAGTGTGGGGACCTAATAGTACTAGTATGATTTCCTAAATTTGCTAAATGACTCTGGATGAAAAACAAGGAAAGAGCATCAAAGATTTTAGCTAAGTTGTCCCAATGATTTGAATATCCTGTATGATTCCAGCTTGAATTGGTCCATGTATGGTTTAAAAGAATAAGGCTGCTCTCTCAGAAGAATTACTCCTTAGAGGTACATCTTAGGAATTAACCCTCACAAAACCACAAAAACATGTCCTAGTGTAATTTTCAGTGCTATTTCTTTTATGTAAGTACAAAGTTAGTCTATCTCATTTTTGTGTCGTATGAGACTATGTCATGGAAGTTGATAAGGAAACTTATCATCTAAAAGGTCACATCTGAGGTGACCACACGTGCTTTCAAATAAAAATTGGGTCACGTCTGAGGTGACAAAATGTCTTAAAAGGATCACGTCTGAGGTGATCAAAAGTTTTTGAGTCTAAAATGATCATGTCTGAGATGATCAAATATTTATAATGTTAAATTAACAGTTTAAAAGGGTATAAATGTCAAATGGTCATAAAGTCAGAAAAATGTCAAGTGTATGACCCATTTGCACGACTGGACCATGAGTATGGAACAATCATGCGAATGGACCATACTCATGCATTAAACAGCCGAATGGACAAGAGTATGAACCATTCATCCGAATGGCTTATCAGACTGACCCATTCGACCGAATGAGAGTGTGCGAATGAGTCAGTCGACCGACTGAGCTTCAGTCGGCCAACTGAATGTGATCGACTGAGCCAATCGCCCGACTGAGTTTCATTCGCCCGAATGAACTGAGCGAATGAGGCCAGTCGGCCGATTGAACTCAGATTCTGTATATAAAGGGCCATAGTCGATCGCATTCTCCTCACCACTCCCGATCGCCCTTATATTGCACATTGTACCGTTACGCTGCCCAAATTTCTTTGGACCTCGATTATACATCCTTCTTGATCTTCTAATGTGTGTTTGTATTTATACAGGTATAATAAGATGAAATCTCACAAAAATCAGAAGAAATGGTGCCCTAATTTGTGATGTTCGATTGAAATAAGAACCGAACCTTTAAATGACCCAATAACCTACTAACACTATGTAAAATGTTAAAAATAAGTTTAATAGGTTATTAGTTATGAGATTGCAAGTCTAAAGAACCATTAAACCACGTTTAATTACATGAATTGGTCAAGATTCAAATCTCAGTCGACCGAACAGTGGGTCATGCGACTGGTCATCTGGATGAACTCCAATCACACGATTAAGCCGGCCGAATGGGTCAATCGGCCGAATGGATTATGCGAATGAGCTCAGTCGGTCGACTGAACCAATCGCAGGCTCAGCCAACAGACTGAACTCAGTCGTCTGTTCATTCACCCGAATGAGTCCAGTCGCATGATAGGACAACCAACTGACCACAGGCGCATGATTCATTTGCATGAATGAATCAGAATGAATTCAAACAAGATACTTAGAACTGATTTGTGGTATGTGATTATCTAATGTTTATGTGTCTTGTGTTTCAGATTGATGGCTGATAGATGGTCTATCAACCCTAAGCACAATATATGTGCTCATCTAGACCATACCACTCGGAATGGTACCGAGTTTGCAGAGATCATCGCTTTTCTCAGGAGATCAAGGATCTACAAGCCCATCTCTACTTCGTGCACTCCCTACAGGTCTTTACACCAGGCCTTTTGGGAGAATGCTTCTGTTGATCGATCACGTGAGCCGTATAGCATACGAAGCTCTATCTGTGGCATGGCTATTTAGATTACTGCTGTCGATATTCAGAGAGTACTTGAGCTGGGGGACAATACTGATCACCCCACCAGACTTCACCCACTTATGGTGAGAGGATGTTTCCTGAGGATTAAGTATGCTGGGGACATCAACTCAGGTGTGCTCAACAAGAGCAACCTGTGTCCCCAGTACAAGTACTTAGCACATGTCATTCTAAAGTGCATTGCTTCCAGAAGGGGTGGATTTGATGATCTTTCAGACCAGATTCAGAATGCCTATATGGCACTGGTGCTGAATCACCCCTTCAGCCTTTCGAGCATGATCTTCTCTTACCTTGTGGAGAATCTGGAGGCAAAGGGTAAGGAGGGTTTTTGCTTGTACCCCAGATTCTTGCAGTTGATTTTCGATGAGAAGCTGCCATCACTTCCAAAGGAGCGCCATGATGCTGTGGCTTCAGAGATCATGGACGATACGACCCTGGGTCGTATGAGAGTTTACCGGGGCAAGCAGGTAAAGCCCCAGGTAAAGAGACTAATAGGCCATCTGGCCAATGAGCGGTACGTGGCGCCAGGAAGACGTCAGTGGCGTTACGTAGACAGCGACTCAGATGATGAGCAGCTACAGCATCCAGAGCACGACTCTAATGATGATGATAACGGGGATGCTGGAGATACATTGCCCACTCTACCAAGGGGCCCCACTACTGATAGTACATCTTTGGTATCTGCCCCCACTGGAGATTTAGCAGAGTCTGCTGGGTTCCACCAGGGTTTCATACCTAGTGAGGAAGAGGAGGAGTTGGATGAGGATCCTCTTACTCGGACTGTGGGAAGTAAAGTCGTTCCCACAGAATGAGGGCTCCGGGCGGTTGGTGAACGCCCCGGTGGAGCGGGAGAGACAGCTGCTAACCCTACATATGCTCCCAATCCGCCATGCAGTGTTCTAGGGGGAGCATCCTCCTCAACAGGATCGAGGAAGAAGAGGATGGCTCAGCCACACGGAATGAAGAAGAAGAAGCACAGACTCACCTTCATCACTACCACAACTACCACCACAGCCACCACCACAGTCACCACATCTACCAAACCCACACCACCCACCACCACCTCACCTAACTTACCTCCAATCTTCACCACATCTTCCACACCCACACCATCAGTCACCACATCTACCACACCCACACCACCACCACCTTCACCTATATTACCCCCAATCTTCACCATATCTTCCACACCCACACCACCAGCACCTTCACCTATACTACCCCCAATCTTCACTACTATCACCACCACCACTAGCCATCCTGCAGCACCATCTTCTTCCACCCCATATTCATCAGGATCACCTCTGCCTCCCAGTGGGGTAGAGGAACAACTCTCAGCACTCAACCGTATGGTGCTGAGGCTGTTAGCTACAGATGAGGAGAAGAGCACTCAGATACTGTTGGACCAAAAGAACCAATGAGCCTGATCAGAAAAACCTCCAAGTCCCACAGACATTACAACTGCTGAAGAACATCACAACAGCTGAAGACATCAGCTAATTACAAGGTCTGAAGACAAAGTCTGAAGACAAGATCTGAAGATTTCTACTGAAGACAAAGTCTGAAAGTAAGTACTGAAGACAAAGTCTGAAAGTGAAGTACTGAAGATAAAGTCTGAAGCTATCAGCTGAAGACAACGTCTGAAATAAAAGTCTGAAGAACAAAGACTGAAGACAACTGAAGACCAGAGTGATCAGTAGTTGTCACAACAGCTGAAGTTATTAACTTCAGTAGTTGTGATGGTTTTCCTTTTCAGTACTTGTAATTTACCTTTCAGTAGTTTATAGTTTCAGTAGTTTTAGTTCAGTAGTTTTATGTTCTTGTACTTAGCATTCTTTGAGACGTGATCAGTTGTTGAGAACATTCTCAGTAGTTTGCATAGTTTTAGTTGTTTGTATAATTCTGTTAGATGTCACTATCAAGTGACATCAGCAGACGTCACATTCCTTATATAAGGAATGTTGACCTAATTGTAACGTGTGACTTTCAGCCACCACGAAAGCATTTGAATGAAATATTCCTTTTGTAGAATTCTCTCTCTCTCTATAACCGTGTACTATTCCATTGAATATCAATTGAGTTCTTTCTAAATTGTCTAATTCATTGTTCGAATTCCGCTGCAATCTACTCTAATTAATCAAACTTAAATAACTGATCCTAACAAATGGTATCAGAGCAGGTTAATCATTGATAGATCTAACAATTGATCATTGAAAATGCTATTTCGATATCTAAGTTTGATCGAATTAGCATATTTGCAAGAATTGGTTATAGAGATTGAATTTCTGCTGCTTTCGGTTATTTTTCTTTGAGATTTCTCTTGGTTCGTATTGAGTTTGTTGTGTTTTGCGCTAAATCAGTTAAAACTTAATTGAATTTAATTGAATCTAAGAATGATTACTCCTTCTAATGACCCTCACAATACTGGCTCCTCAACCAAGCCTCCGATGCTGGTTAGGACTGAGTATAACATATGGAAACAAAGAATGCTCCATCACCTATCTGTTAATAGTTCAGGTTGTTGGACATCTGTGGTACATGGTCCACACAAGCCTATGGTGAACAATCCGGAAACCAACCAAATGGTTCCGAAGAAGAAGGAACAATACTCAGATGAGGATCGAAAACTGTTTGAGGTTGATGCTAAGCCCATGGAATGCATTGAAAGAACAATTTGGTGGAATAGATGAGGTCTTAGCAAACAATACTCAGATGAGGATCGAAAACTGTTTGAGATCGAAACTGCCGAATGAAATCTATTTTGGGCTTATGCATCATGAAACTGCTCATGACCTCTGGAATGCATTGAAAGAACAATTTGGTGGAACAGATGAGGTCTTAGCAAACAATAGAGAAATCCTTGCCCAACAATATGAGACATTCTCTCATAGGAAGGGTGAGACACTGACTCAACAGTTTGAGCGTTTTTCCTGTTTGATCTCTGAGCTGAAAATGGTCAAACATGAATACACTAATAGCCAGATGAAAAACAGATTCCTCAGATCACTGCCTGAGAGATGGGACACATATACCATTGTCCTATGCTCCAGTGCAAATCTGGATAGCCTATCTCTCACCCAACTCCATGGGAAACTGCTACATTTGAAAGAGAGATAGAGCAGAAAAGGAAACTAGCATCATCAGGAAGCTCACTGATGACTTTATACTAGGGAACACTGCCTTGGTTGGTCATGAGTCAGAATATGCTGCATCAGAAAGCCATTATGATGAGCATATAGATTTCTCTTTAAACAGTTCTGATCATGCATTTGTTAGTGTTGATAGTCAGTCAGGCTGTAATAGTGACAATTTGTGCTTCATTATGGATGATTTGAAAGGTATTGTTGATGATGACTTAGAAGAGATGGATATTCTGAGCCAAATGGCCTTGATTAATATCAGATCTCAAAAGTTCTATAAGAGAACTGGTAGGAAATTTCCAGGACTCTCTGGCAAAACCAAAGTTGGTTTTGACAAGAGTAAGTTGAGGTGTCACAAATACCACAGGCTTGGGCACTTTGCAAGAGAGTGTAGATCAACTGGATCTAACTCCTCTGCACCCTTTGTGACTTTTCCAAGCAATAGTTCACAAAACAGAGGGCAACATCCTGCTAGTTCTGGTCTTCACTCACAACCTCTATCTCCTACATATTTTGTCCCTCAGGGTCCAATGCCATATCCATATCCCTGCTATTACATGCCACAACCAAATCAAGTTCAAGTTCCTATTGCACAACATCTCAAGCCTTACCTGAGCCTCAACCATCTCAATCTAACCTCATCACAGCTTCTTCACCCCTGGTGCTGTTGACTGGAGCAGTTACCAGATGATCTTTCTGGTAATGAGCAATTATTTGCTAGTGATGGTCAACATGGTGGTGAACATCCTTTTGGGAATCTTGCCCTCATGGCCCTGGAGTCTACTGAGGGTTCATGCTCCAATGCATCTTCATCACAGGTAACCCAGTATCCTCTGAGGCTAAGGCCAAGCTATGTTTTGAATCTTGCATAGCTGCATTTACTCTATTAGAGAGGCAAATATAGCTTTAATAAATCAAAATCTTGAGCTTGAGCAAACCCTTTCCAAAAGAAAAGCTGAGTATGAGTCTGTCCTTAAAGATAAAGATGATGAGATTTATAAGCTTAAATGCCAATTAAATGATGAAAAGGCTAAGTTGAGGTCATTCTTGAGAACCACAGAGATCTCAAAGAAACACTTGCAGCTACCCAAGTTGAGTGTGACCGCTGGGTATCATCCTGCAGGGATTTGAATTGCTTCTCAGCAAGCAACAGCTTCGAATGTGAAGTTTGGAATAGGTTACAATCACATTGCACCACCTACAGATTTTACTCCAAAATCAATAGTAAAACCTGAAGGTGAAAGTAATTTCCAAACCACATCATCATGTGTATCATCCTCAAAGATCACCCAAATCAGAAGATGAAATCAGTGTTGATACCTCAGCAAATCAATTGCCTGATGGGTTAACTACTGATACACATGAAGCTGAGTACTTCATGTTGTCCCTCAAAGTACCTCAAGTACTAAGGGCAAGTCACAACATCTGAAAACATTTCAAATCAACTGAAATAAAAGGATTAACAACTGCTGAGGAATCTATCATACGGTCTTTCAGGATGGATAGAGAACAGCTGAAGAACAAGTCTTCAGTTGTTACAGATCCTTCTGTACTTAACACAGTACTGAAAGGAGGAAAGTACTGAAGATCACACTTTCAGTAGTTTCCACTTCAGTAGTTGATCAATCCAAGATGAAGAATAAGCCATGTGACATATGTGGTAAATTCAATCATTTTTCTGATGAATGTTGGTACAAAAGGGTTCCAAACTCAACAGAGATAATCTCATTAAAATGCAGATGGATGAAATGAAAAATGAGTTTGAGACCAAGTTTATACCACAGTCATCCCAAATTGATAAACCCAAGGCTTCACCCAAATCCAAAAAGAAGGATAGGGTTTATCATAAAACAGCTGATAGTGTTCCTCATGATAAAAATCAGACTAAGTCTGTGAATTTCAAGGAGGAAATGGTGGGCCACAAAACTCATCAAAACAAGTACTGATGTGTCACAAGAGCTGAAAGCTTTAGCTACAAATCAGACACAACTTGTTATGATGGTTAAGCATTTGTTGGGGAGAGTTAACCAACTAGATGCACCTGTGATCAAACCACTGAAAAGGTATTCAAGCCCAAATCCAAGGAATCCATTTCAGCACCATCTCCACCTTCATCAGCTGTTAATCATGAGAAACAAGTTATGGTTAAATCTGTTGATGAAACAGACCCAAAACCACAAAGGTTTGGGTCTCAAAACCTAACTAGTTCCTTGTGATGAATGCAGGGTTCTTCAGCATGCCAAAGAAGCATCTGGTATGTAGACAGTGGAGGATCTATGCATATGACAGGGAGCAGTTCTCTTCTTAATGACTACTCTCAAGGAAAGAAGGGATTTGTTTCATTTGGAAATGATGCTAAGGTTACATCATCGGGAAAGGATATGTGTCTAATGGAGAAATCAATTTGATGATGTTAACCATGTGGAGAATCTCAAGTATAATCTACTGAGTGTTAGTCAGATGTGTGATAAAGGGCATGTTGCACTTTTCACAAGCCAGAACTGCAGGATTCTGTCTTCCACAGTTTGAGGCTGATTGACAAGGTATTGGATGAACATACTCTCCTGAAGGCCAACAGATTGAAGAGTATATGCCCTGGATTTGTCAAAGAAGATTGATTTGAAGGGTCATCCTTGCCTGTTCTCCAAAGCCTCTCCTCAGGAATCTAAACTGTGGCACAGAAGGCTGGGTCATGTAAATCTCAAAAACATGAATCAGCTGATCCACAATAGTTTAGTGAGAGGTCTACCAATAAAGGAGTTCCACTGTGATGAAACCTGCACTGCTTGTTTGAAAGGAAAACAACACAAAGTCTCATTCCCTCCTATTGAATACCTAAGTCCACTGCCTGCTTGCAGTTACACACATGGATCTATTTGGTCCTGTGAGAGTGATGAGCATGGCAAAGAAGAAATACTGTCTGGTAATTGTGGATGATTACTCCAGATTTGTATGGACTTTCTTCTTGCATTCAAAGGAGGGTTACTCAGATGATTATAAACTTTGTGTTGTATGTTGAGAAGCAGTATTCCCTATCAGTCAAGTGTATAAGGAGTGATAATGGAACAGAATTCAGAAACCATACACTTGATGATTTTTATCTCTCAAAGGGAATCAAGAGGCAGTTTAGCATCCCAAGGACTCCAGAACAAAATGGAGTAGTGGAGAGAAAGAACAGGACCCTAATTGAAGCTGCAAGGTCCATGTTGGCTGACTCTGGTTTGCCATTGACCTTTTGGGCTAAGTGTCAACACAGCTTGCTATGTGCAGAATAGAGTTTTAGTAAATCAGAGGTTGATGAAGACTCCATATGAAGTTCTACATCATTTGGCTCCTCTAATTTCATTCTTCAAAGCCTTTGGGTGTCCTTGTTTCATTCTCAACACAAAGGATCAACTCCAAAATTTGATCCTAAGGTGGATGCAGGGTATTTTGTAGGATATTCATCCACATGCAAGGCTTACAGAGTCTTCAACTGCAGAACAAAGATAGTTGAAGAAACCTTGCATGTGAAGTTCAATGAATCTCCTAAGGATAAAATTCCACAAAACCTTGTGGAGTTGTTTGATCTGGATATACTACAATATGTTCCTTATCAACCTCCAGCTGTTGCAGATCATGTGAATAAATCATCTTCTGCAGCAAGTCTTCCACCTGGTGGTACTGAAGATGATGATGATATCAGTACTCACCTTTTCAAGTTTAGTGATCAACTGCCTGAGTCCACTAAACTTGATGTTCCTATAGCTTTAGCAGCTCCATCCACAACAAATGCTGATGAGATTTCTGACTCCTCTACATCATTTGAATTGCCATCTCATACTTGGTTTCAAGAGTCTGGATCAACATCTGTTGCTGCTGAACTTGCTACAAACACTTGCACTGATCTTATAGTGTACCAAGAGCTAAAGAATCACCCCATGTCTCAAATCATTGGTGATATCAATGCTGGTGTCTCAACCAGAAGTCAATGTCCAACTTCTGCTTCTATGCTCTCTTCATCAGTCAGCTAGAGCCAAAGAACTATCATGTTGCTTTAAGAGACAATGGATGGGTTGAAGCCATGCAGCTTGAGCTACTTCAGTTCAAAAAGCAGCAAGTGTGGGAACTGGTTCCTCTACCCCCAGGTAAGTGTGCAATAGGCATTAAGTGGGTGTTTAGGAATAAACTGATGTAAATGGCTTATTGTCAAGAACAAGGCTAGACTGGTTGTACAGGGGTTTTCACAAGAAGAAGGTATTGATTATGATGAAACCTTTGCCCCTGTAGCCAGACTGGAGGCAATTAGATTGTTCTTAGCCTATGCTGCATTCCACAATCTTAAAGTTTTTCAAATGGATGTCAAAAGTGCTTTTTTTATGGAAAAATAAAAGAAGAGGTTTATGTGTGTCAACCACCAGGTTTTGAGGACAATAAACATCCTGATTGGGTGTATAAACTTGATAAGGCTCTTTATGGGTTGAAGCAAGCTCCTAGAGCCTGGTATGAAACACTTTCAAAATTTCTTCTTCAAAATAATTTCACTAGAGGCTCCATAGATAAAACTTTGTTTATTAAGAAAGTGGATCAGCATAAGCTACTTGTTCAAATTTATGTTGATGATATAATTCTTGCATCCTCTGATCCCTAGTTGTGTGATGATTTTACAAGTTTAATGAAACAAAAGTTTGAAATGAGTGCTATGGGAGAATTACAGTTCTTTCTAGGCTTGCAAATCAAACAAAAGGCTGATGGAACCTTCATTCATGAGTCAAAATATACAAAAAATCTTTTGAATAAGTTTGATTTACAAAACTGTAAGCCCTGTTCTACTCCCATGTGCAACACCACACAACTAGATGTAGATCAGAAAGGTAAAGCTGTTGATGAAACACTTTACAGATGTATGATTGGGTCCTTGATGTACTTAACAACTTCTAGACCAGATATTATGTTTGCAACTTGTGTTTGTGCTAGATTTCAGGCTGCTCCTAAAGAGTCTCATTTGATTGCAGTCAAGAGGATCTTTAGATATCTGCAAGGTACACAATCTCTAGGTCTTTGGTATTCCACTCGACACTCTTGCAAATTAGTTGCTTTTTCTGATAGTGACTATGCAGGGTGTAACTTAACCAGAAAGTCAACTTTTGGTGGATGTCAATTCCTAGGCAACTGTTTGATTTCTTGTCAGAGTAAGAAACAAACATCTGTTGCTACATCCACTGCTGAAGCAGAGTACATTGCTGCTGTAAGTTGTACATCTCAGGTACTCTGGCTTCAGAACCAATTATTGGATTATGGCATTACAGAGACTAAGACTCCATTGTTAATGGATAGTGCTTTAGCTCTATGTATTGTCAAGAATCCAGTCCAACATTCTAGGACCAAACATATAGAGATCAGACACCATTTTATTAGGGATTGTTTTGAAAAAGGTCTGATTGATCCAAAGTTTGTGCCAAGTGTTGATGAGCTTGCAGATATATTTACTAAGCCTTTGGACAGTTCAACTTTCCAAAACCTTGTGTTAAGGCTTGGTATGCTGCAGCTAGAATAAGTGACAACTACTGATGATCTCAGTAAACAAGTACTGATGACCATTAGTAAACATGTCACAAATAAGTACTGATAAGTTTTATACTCAGTTGGTTTTATAACTACTAAAGACTAAATTACTTAAAAAGTATTGTACTTTTTGTTAAAAGAAACTGATGCAGTTACAACTACTGATGTAGTTATAACTACTGATGTCAGTAAAAACAGATAAGTACTGATATCCTATGAAACAACTGAAAACAGCTAAAAAGTCTGATGAGTAAGTGTTGAGGACAGTATGAAACAGCTGAAATGCTAAGAATTGACGAAAACTACTGATGAGAATTTTCTCTTCAATCGTTTCCACAAACTGCTGTTTCCCTTAAACAACTGATGACAAAACCATGTCTTCCGTAGTTTCACAACTACTGATGACTAACACCAAGTCCTCAGTTGTTTCCTACACCTGAAGCCAAAACCAGGTTTTCAGTAGTTTCATAACTACTGATGACCAAAACCAAGTATTCAGTTGTTTCAAATGTTGATAGTTAAAACCAAGTCTTCAGTTGTTTTCATACAACTGATGACAACACCAACACTTTCAGTCATTTTCTTTTCAGCCTTTTCTTAACCTATAAATACCTGCACTTATAGCCGAACGTTTCATTAGCCGTTTTCTATCCTTTTCTCTCTCAACAATGGCGACCATGAAACTCAAACCCAGACACAACTGTGTTGCCTACCTCTCGAAATCGGCCTTTTGGAACAAATTTGATAATGCCATCGATCTTATGGTGGATTCCCATATAGAACCGCCTTTCTTTTGAATCCTACCATATACCCCGATTCCTTAAACCAATTCTGGACCAACGTCTCTGTAACAACAGTGAAAATGATAGCCAAATCACTCTCCAGTCGTTAGTCAACCAAAACAGGTGGTAATCACCTTGACATCATTCGCAAAACCCTAAATTTGCATGATGCCTCCTGTATTATAGAATACCCGAACGTCACCATTGATATGTCTTTCATCAACAACGGGTATGAAGGACTTAAGTGCTACAACCATTCTCAAAAAGCACTTCCATGATGCTGAAGACTTATCTTCCACATGGTGAATATCTGCCTTGCTTCAAAGACATCTTCATGGGATCAGATGTCCTCAAGATGGCAACAGGTATTGTACTATCTCTTTGAACGACAAACTCTAAATTTTTCTGAGATAGTGTTTATGGAACTTAAGGATCTGGCTCAGAAACCTGTGACAAACAGATGGCTACTATATCCCAGGTTTCCAATGGCCATAATTTTAAATCAATTAAAATTTGAAGGCCTTGTTGGTCTTGGAGTCCCTGCTCCAGCTATCTTAGCTGAGGTATACTACAGGCATAACTCTAAACCTACTCTCAAAGGGGCTGCCCGGCTGCTCAAACCCAAGCAGAGGGACCCACAGCCTCCACCTCCAGATCCAAAGTCCCCACCAACCCCAACCCCCAAAAGCCCAAAAAGGCTACTCAGGGAGATGAGTCCCCTGAGGATGCCCCTGTACCACCAATACAGAAACACACATACTGGTTCTAACCCCCCAGTCATGTCAGAGACTCAACCAGCTGAAACCGCACAGGTATCCTCTCCACAGGATCCTGTTGCAACCAAATTTGGGGATACCACATTACTGGAACCTATCTCAGTTGAGAAGGTTACCATTGAAGAGCATCTCTCACCCCGGGTGCAATCTGCTTCTGACCAATCTCTAAATGCAATTGCCCCTCAAAGCCCAACCCTTATAGTTGCTAAAGTGCTGAGTCAGCTGCATTCCTCACCCCCTCCCCAGAAACCAATTAACACTGGGAATACCTCAATGATTGAGGGGGAGGACCAAAATGCTGCTGATAGCCCATAGCACAGGGGTTATAATGTTCAATCTCCAAGTATAGAAGAGGAGGTTAGAACATCTGGTCAGGCTGCCACTTCTACTGATTCAACCAATGAACAGGATGAAGTTGGTCACATATATAAGACCTCACCAGAGGCAACTGCGAATGAAGGACAAAGTCCAGAGGCAGGAAGTCCCCAGAACCAAGAACAAGGGCACATGCATATACTGATCTACACTCAGGGCATGTCCATCCTGATTTAATCAGGAGGTCAGATGATTCAGCAAAACTGATGATGACCTGGGCTTTTTCTTTGATCTCTTAGCCCATAACACAATCCTAGAGACTGAGGTGAGCAGACTCAAAGAACTGCTAGCCAAAATGTCTCAGGATAAAAGTCCATCTGCCCCAATAAACCCACAGATGGCACCTTCATTTGAAGATTCACCAAACACACAGCCAATACACTTAACTAAGCCACCCCACTGCTTTTGGCACCACCTCTCAGGGACAGAACCCCTCTTAGCAGATGGTTCAATCTTTCAAAGCTCCTTACCTCTCATCACTCCCATCATCACTGAGATAGTATATAAGCCATTGATGAGAGGATCTCCTCAAATCTCAAAAACTCCTTGATGATGCTGTTCACAAGTCACTTTCTGCCTTTCAAGCCCCTGATCCCAATGCACCCAAAAAGGGGAGACTACTAAGTCTAAGGCAGTGAAAGAAAGGAAAAGGAAGAGAGTAGAAGATGAGAAAGAACCAGAAAAAGAAAAGGAGTTGGAGAAAGAACAAGAATTGATCTCAGAGAAACAGCTGATCACAGTGCAAGAGCTGAGCACAGACAAAGAGCAGAAAGATCAGCTGATCACTTACAAAAGGAAGAGAAGTGCTGAGTCAAAGTCTGATGGAGAAAAGTCCTTAGAAGATCTAGTCAAAGAAGCTGATGAAGCTCACAGCAGATCTATGGACAAAATAATAGATCAGCTCTTCAGACAGGGTCATGACACAGCCACCTTAGATGTTGAGATCAGAAGGCTGGAGATAAATGAAATTCAAGCAAGATGGGCTAGTTACAGTGTATGGTATAAAGGTTGGAGATTATGATCAGGTTTATTGCCAAATATCTAGGAAGATCATTGATAGAGATGAAGTCTTGGTCCAGAGACAGTATCTTGGAGATAACCAAGAAAATCTGTTCTGCTGGAAGCTACAACAAAGGGTTGATCATCGAAGCACTGGATGAGCAGGTGCTGGGAAGAGAACTGAGATGACAAAGCTCTCAAAAGCCAAACTCACCACTAATTGCTAGATCAACCTTCTCATACTCCCACTCAAAAACAACCTCAAAGCAATCATCTCTAAAATCTGCCATTCTGTCCCTAAACCAAAACCACCCACAACTCAACCCACAAAACCAATTCCATACCCCAAAACCATCTCAAACCACACCCAGTGATACACCAGAGGAGGAGAAGGTGTTGAGGGTAGAAGAAGAAGAGTGAGAATGAAGACAGTCTGCCAATCTCTACTGTTCTCAAACTTAAAACACTTGAGCCCAGAAGTCAACAGATGATCACACCTGACTTGTAAATGCAAATGGTGAAAGTGAAGATTGAAGAAGTAGAACAGCAGAAGTAGCATGATGAGCAATTTCTCAAAATGGTTGACAAGGACTTCCTCAGTCCTCATCCATTCAAGCAATGAAGAAACAAGCTCTGAGGCTATACACTCTTAGGCATACATTCCAACATCAAAGAGAAATAGTGAGGATTTGGCCAGACCCCAAGGTAAGTTCCAGAATACACAAGAAGAACATACCAAGTAGATATCATGGCCAAGTGAAAAAGACTTTGAATGCTGCAATTATGTTGGCTATGGTAGTCTCACCCTGGGAGATTATAGAAGAATTCAAGAGAGCACACAACTCAAAGACACCCCTCAACCTCTACTTGAGAACAAAATGATCAAGAAGGGGCTGTTATACAAGATACTTGAAGATCTTCAAAGAGTGAACTCCAGTTATTGCTAGAAGGCTCTCATCCAGATGAATTCGCATACAGAGAGATCACAACTGTTGAGTTGAAGAATGGGAAGACAGTAAGGTATCTGCCTGAATATTATGGCCCTGAGTTCTTCTTTGAGGAGAAGCAGAAGAACTCACCAAGGAGGAACAAGTTGTTCTCCTTGAGGCCTATGCAAGAGAGTCTTACAGACTCATCAATGGGAATTAGGTTTCATGGTTGGGACAAGACTCCGTGTCCAGTTTCCCCAAGACAGAGTTCCCTTCCACACTTAGCCAATCAAAAGATCAGAAACCTTTTCCCAGCCTGTGCTTACATGATTACCTCTGAAGCTGATCAAGAGGGTGTTTTTGCCAAAGAATAAGTGGGATCATCAATAAACTTAGAGGTTTTGGCTGCATTGGTTCAGGGGGAGTTTGTTGGACCAAAAGAACCAATGAGCCTGATCAGAAAAACCTCCAAGTCTACAGACATTACAACTGCTAAAGAAGATCACAACAGCTGAAGACATCAGCTGATTACAAGGTCTGAAGACAAAGTCTGAAGACAAGATCTGGAGATTTCTACTGAAGACAAAGTCTGAAAGTAAAGTACTGAAGACAAAGTCTGAAAGTGAAGTACTGAAGACAAAGTCTGAAGCTATCAGCTGAAGACAACGTCTGAAATAAAAGTCTGAAGAACAAAGACTGAAGACAAAGACTGAAGACCAGAGTGATCAGTAGTTGTCACAACAGCTGAAGTTATTAACTTCAGTAGTTGTGATGGTTTTCCTTTTCAGTACTTGTAATTTACCTTTCAGTAGCTTATAGTTTCAGTAATTTTAGTTCAGTATTTTTATGTTCTTGTACTTAGCATTCTCTGAGATGTGATCAGTTGTTGAGAACATTCTCAGTAGTTTGCATAGTTTCAGTTGTTTGTATAATTCTGTTAGATGTCACTATCAAGTGACATCAGCAGACGTCACATTCCTTATATAAGGAATATTGACCTAATTGTAGCGTGTGACTTTCAGCCACCACGAAAGCATTTGAATAAAATATTCCTTTTGCAGAATTCTCTCTCTCTCTCTCTCTCTCTCTATAACCGTGTACTATTCCATTGAATATCAATTGAGTTCTTGCTAATTGTCTAATTCATTGTTCGAATTCCGCTGCAATCTACTCTAATTAATCAAACTTAAATCACTGATCCTAACAGATATGACAGCTTATAGACCTGACCACTGCCTAATCTCAGCAGCTGTCGCATCAAGCTCGATTGATCGATGAGCAGGCTCATCAGATGTCTCAGCTCCAGGAGCAACACAACAAGAAGATTGAGGAGCTGGAGGCTGCAAACAAGTCCATCCTACTAAAGCTAAAAGGGTCCAGAGACGAACCCTTAAAGATCAGAGAAGGGGATGGAGAAGATGAGACAGATGATGATGAAGTGATGATGATGATGGTGGTGACGATCATCTTGGTGATACAGATGCTGATGATGATGATGATGATGACTCTTCTGCTTCTGGTGCACAGGAAGCCAGTGAGAGGCAGACCAAAAAGACTCAAGATCCGGGTGCCTCGACATCAGCTCCGACAGCAGAAGAACACATGATCCAGGACAAGAGTAATGCTTAGATGTTTTATTGTTATTTAAAATCTTTTGTATTTGGATCATGTATGAATTAATGAAATACATGTTTATATGTAATAAATAGTTATGTTTCTGATTATTATGGTTATGTCTTGATTATTAACTAATGTTTGATTTGTTGAATGTTTAAATCAAGCAGATCCACAGTTTCAAAGGGAAGAATACAATGTTGAACCCCTTCAGCAGGTCAAGACTCAACTAACCATGATTCTTGATCTGTAGGGATTGTCAGGAGATCAGTGAGTTACACCCCTGAAGAAGGGGAAATAATTCACAACCTCACTGACGAACAAATTTCTGAAATGTTCAAGCTTAATCCCGATGAGATTGTAAAAGACGCTCTAACCTTTGAAAAGGACAGTGACGATGAGCTGAACGACATTGATGAGATAGAGATCGAGGACGTCACAGCAGAACATTATTCTGAGTATGTTGACAAAGAGGGAAATGTGGTTCCCAATCTGGGTGATTCCTTAGTCAGTGATACATTCGAGATATTGGATCAGATGGAGCAAGAATCTAAGAAGATTGAAGAACAAGCCCAAGCCTCAAATGCCGATGTTGATATCAGAAAGGCTGAATGGGCTGCATGTTTTGAGGAGATCCGAGCACAACGTGCTGCTCCTAAACCGAATGTCTACACCAAGCTCTACAATGTGTAGAAACATCACAAGGTGTCAGGAAAGATTATCACGTGGGCTCATTTTGATGATCTTAACGTATACGCGGTTAAGAGAGAGAGAAGGGTATTGAGTATTTTAGATTCCCGCATGATCTAAAGTCTCTACCTAGTTTTGAGCTCGACCAGCTGGCTAAATTGAAGCTACTATATGCTGACCCGAGGAAGATGTTAGGCTGGTTTGAGGCTGCCCTGAAGAAAGAGTACCACACCAGGTGGGTCAACTTCAAACCTCAACGACCTACGAGGTATATCAGATGTTCTGAAGTTGATCCCATAACTAGAAAGCCCAAGATAGTGCTGAAGTGGAGTCCCCCAAGAACAATGTCAAGAATCCCTCTCAGGGAAATGCCATAGGACTTCACTCCACACTTTAAGTGGTGGTACTATGATTGGAGAATAGGGGTGGCGGTCATAGTTCTGAACAAAGAGGGCAGAATGGATACTATCAGCGTATTTGACCCAATGTGGCTCACAAACTTGTTTGCTGATGATGTATACACATTATACAAGTGTCCACTATTCTATGACATGCAAGATATTGTACAAGCCCTCCAATTCCAAAATGTGATACGACTCTGCTTTGCGTTTAAGATACACGCAAAGGTCACAAGAGAGGAGAAGCACAAGAAGTACGAAGAGGTTATGAAGAAGGTAAGACATTAGAAAGATCTAGGTCCAAGGGGGAGTTTGTTGATACATATGTACCTAGATTCTGATCTGAATGTAATATGTCTTTATTGTCTTACACTTATGTAATCGTTGGGTACTTAATGAAATACAAATGTTTGGTTGTGTTTATAATGTTTAATATTTCATTAATGAGTTGTTTAACACATATTGACTTGATTATATAGGTTTGTGGTTGTTTGAATTAATATAAATAATGTTATGACAATTAATAGATGCAAACTTAATAACATGAAGTCATCATGCGAATGGCCCACGCTAATGGACCATACGCATGAACAACTTCATACGAATGACTCAGTCGCACAACTGAACCAGGATACTGGATCAGTCGTATGACTATAACATGAGATTGGCTCAACCGCACAACTGAATACTCAGTCGTGCGAATGGATCAACCGCATGGCTCAATCGCACGAATGAACCATGCTAATGGTTCAGTCGCCCGAATGAGCAACCCTAACCTATAAAGACCACCTAATTCATGGAAAAACAAAAGCATTCAATCCACTTCGACTCCAGACGTACGCTAGCCATCCAAAAGCCTCTAAGTTCGTACTCCAAGTTCATAGAACGCTGTAGATCGATTCCTAATCGATTCTTGATGTTAGATTCAATACGTTATTGTTTCTATGTGCGTTCTCACTGATTGGATCACCAATCAAAAAGGATTCCGCACTATTTGTTTGGTTTAACACGTTAATCAGTTAGGGCTTCGTTCAATACCAGGTCCTAACACCTCTTCCATATGGACATCCTGAATAGGTTAAGGAGTGTCCACCTCAACAGTAGGTGACTGATGTGGGCTAGAGCTAGGAGCCTCAAAAGCACTCATCTCTCTTTGAGTAAGGGAAAAGAAGAGAGAATCATGATACTCACTGAAACCTAGATCTTCATCAGTGTAGAAGTCAAGGTTGGGGATTGGTTGGTTGAGATCTAAAGACTGGGGATAGTAACCGTCCCCTGAAGGTTGATCACTTGAGTGTTGAGACTCAGAGTGATGGCTTAAGGCAGTTTGGCTTATGAGCTCATCAGGTTGAGTATGAGGAACATCAACACTGATCAATGAAGTAATGGGAGTGGTTTGCTCCTCAGGAGAAGTGGGAGCTCTAGTGTCCACCTCTTCCTGTATGGGTGAGTGTATAGGGGCCTCCATAGACTCAATAGCCTGAGAAGGGGTTCGTTTGGATTTTCTTTGGTAGGTGAGGGTGATTTGTGGTTGTTTAGGTGGTTAGGATGTAGAAGGTGTGGGTTCAATACTAGCTAGTGCTGCTAGGTTGTCACCTTGAGCAATGAGCTCTAACATTTTTAGGACCAAGGCTATTTCTACCCCAAAGAAGGCAACAGTGGGCTTTCTTAAGATTTTAAAGATTTCGGGTTTCATCTGGCCCAATTTAAGAATATTACCTATTCCTTTTAACTGTGAGCCCAGTTCATAGTTAAGAATGTACTAGACATATCTAGGAAATATATAATACTTTAAGGAGTCCAAGTTAGCAAGCAGATTAGTATAGACAAACTGATAATACCTGAACTTGACCCCCTGAATCATCCAATGGATAATGAAGGAGAGATCCTTAGGAATCTAGTCTATTGGGATAACCACATGGAGCAGGAATTTCCATTGGGATAAGATCTTCCTTTTCCTGAAGGTCTTGACAGAGTAGTCTCCCGCATAGCCCATCTACGCGAAGGACGGGTTAATAGCTTCCTTTGGGAAGAACACCTCACCTTCTTCATCATCCAGCTGAAGATGTATGTTGATGATGGCCGGAGTGATGAAGACTGTTCTCCCCTGCACTGTGGCAGACAGTGCCTTCTCCCCATCCATTATGACCTGTTGGCAGGTCTTCCAGAATTCTAGTAGATGATTCTCATAGAGTGGAGGATCAATGGTGAGGGAGGTGAAGTAGTTCTACAGAGCTAAGAAATGGCAAACCTCTGAGAAATGAGGATCTTTCTCAGAGTTTAACAAAGCAAATTGGTTATGTTGCCTGTGTAACTGCATGGTAAAGTTTGGGACATTTCTGTGTTAAGGGTTGGCTATTTTGAGAGAGCTTAAGGATGAAGAAAGATGAAAGAAAGAAATTTTAGAGAGAAATTTAGGGTTTTAGGTTTGGAGGAAAGAAGCAGATGATAGAAAGAGAGAGAAACCGTTGGGTTTATATGTTAAAAAGAATTTCAGATAATGTTTAATGAAAGAGGATAAACTTTGAAATCCGAATGTCGGTCCCACCTCTAAAAAAGTAGTTTACTTTTGCTCAAAAAGTAGTTTTCTTGGAAGTCAAAAAGCTTCCGAAGATAAATTATTCTCGGAAGTTTTAATAAAAAAAATTCCGAAGCTAAAATGACTTTGGAAGATTTTCCTAAGAGTTGTGAAAATTTTGCTTCGGAAGAAAAATTAAGACTTGAGTGCTTTGTCCATAGGAACAAAGCTTCCGAGAGTTAATTTTGCTTCGGAAGAAGATTTTCCTTGAAAACATATAAGTGCCAAAGAAAATTTTAAGCTTCGGAAGATATTTCAGAAATTTCTTCCGAAGGTAAAATACTTTGGCAGTTAGTTGGTTTAAAGGCATAAGTTTCTTCCGAAGTTAAAAACATAACTTCCGAAGGATCAAAATTTTCATAATTCTAAGGAAAGTCTTCAAAAAGTTTTCATCCAAAGAAAACAAGAGCTTATGGAAGTGATGAACTAGACAACTTAGGACACAAAGATTTTAAGAAATAATAAAAATTAGTTTAAGAAAAACCTACTCAAAGTTTATCATCCCAATAGCTGATACAAGATATTTAAATCTCTGTTTCATCAAAAGCTTTTGTAAATAGATTAGCATATTGTTCATTTGTGTGGACTTTGTATAGTTTAATTAGTCCCTTTTCATAATTATCTCTTATCAAATGATACCTGATGTTGATTGAGATAGCACTGTTACTGTCTATGTGAATGGGAGTCTCCTTGAAGTTTAACCCATAGTCCATCATCTGATTCTGAATCCAAACACTTGAGCACAGCAGCTTGCAACAGTTATGTATTTAACTTCAGCAGTTGATGCAGAGATACATGATTCTTTCTTGCATTGCCATGAGACAACCCTTCCACCAAGAAACTGACATGCCCCAGATGTAGACTTTGCAGTCATGTTGCAACCACCATAATCACCATCTGTATAAGCATACAGATTGAAGTCAGAATTCTTAAGATACCATAGACCAAGTGTTGAAGCACCTTTGAGGTATCTTAGAATCCTTTTCACAGTAATAAGGTGAGACATCTTAGGGTTGGCTTGATATCTTGCACAGATGCAAGTGGCAAACATAATATCAAGCCTACTAGCTGTAAGATACATAAGAGACCCAATCATAGCCCTGTATAAGTGTTCATCTACACACTCCCCCTCAAGATCAAGTCCAAGGAAGTGGATTTTAGCTATGGTGTCTTAGCAATCTTACAATCAGTCATGTTAAACCTCTTGAGTATGTCTTGAGCATACTTTGACTAACTAATGAAGATGCCATCTTCAAATTGTTTCACTTGAATTCCTAAAAGGAAATTGAGTTCCCCCATGGCACTCATTTCAAATTTGTCCTTCATCAGCTTCTCAAAGTCTTTATAGAGCTTTGGATTAGTTGAAACAAAGATGATGTCATCCACATACACTTGAACTAGTAGTATGTCATTTCCCTGTCCTTTGATGAAGAGAGTTCCATCTATAGTACCTCTCCTGTATCCATGTTTGCAAAGATACTGAGATAGAGTCTCATACCACTTCCTGGGTGCCTGATGCAGCCCATAAAGAGCTTTGTCAAGCTTACAGATGTAATCAGGATGATTAGGATCTACAAAACCAGGTGGTTGTTTGACATACACTTCTTCATCAATCACTCCATAAATAAAAGCACACTTCATATCAAGTTGAAAGACCTTGAAGTTCTTGGAGGCAGCAAATGCCAGGAATATCTTAACAGTTCTAGTCTTGCTACAGGAGCAAAGACATCAGTGTAGTCAATCCTTTCTTCTTGTGTGTATCCTTGAACAACTAGTCTAGCTTTGTTTTTGATGATAATGCCTCTATCATCCTTCTTGTTCCTAAACACCCATTTGGTTCCAATGGTAGTCTTCCCATGAGGAAGAGGACAAAGATTCCAAACTTTCTGTCTTTTGAATTGAAGCAGCTCCTCTTGCATAGCTTCAACCCAACTTCCATCCTTAGAGCCTTATTAACTTTCTTTGGCTCTATCTGAAACAAGAAACAAGAGTAAAGACAAACATTTGCTTCATGGGTTTGTCCTTTTGTTCTTACCCTAGAGACAACATCTCCAATGATGTTTGTAGTGGGATGAGACTTGTGGATCCTTAGCTAAGGGATCATAGCAAGATGCTGAGAAGATCTAAATTAGAGAAATTTAGATATAGCATAGATGTTTCTCCCACTACATCAGCACACGTATCAAGAGAAACTTGATCCAAGGAGTGTGTGACATCATTTATGTTGTCATCTATGGAGTGGTTATCAGCATCAAGAAAGTCTTGATCACTATCACCACTGCCATCATTGTCTTATGCATTTGAAGCAACTTTATCTGGTTGTGGAGCCTCTGAGCTGGAATTTGAAGGCATACCAGATGTATCAGCTGAGTTTGTCATTATGATGCTGGTAGAAACCTCATTTGAAGAAGTAGTTCCAACTAGAGCTGAAGATGTATTACTTGAAGGTCATCTCATCTCAAATCTTGGGTCAGGATCACTTGTATTTAAGTTTTTTGCAGATCCTAAAACAGTCTCACGAGATTTGTTAAAATAGTTGGTAATTAAATCAAGATCAAAAAGCCAATCCGGACCAGAACCAGCTACACAGGGCGTGTGTTCATTGAAAGTCACATTGGCCGACTCCTCAACTATTCTAGTTCTGAGATTGTATACTCTGTAAGCCTTAGCTTGGGAAGAGTATCCAATGAAGTGTCCATCATCTGATTTCTCAGCAAATTTGGCAATTTGATCCTTGGTATTTAAGATGGTGCAAGGACATCCAAATGACCTGAGAAAACCAATGAAAGGTTTCCTCTTGTGCCAAAGTTCATAAGGAGTCTTGCCATGAGTCTTAACTACTAAAACTCTATTCTGCATATAGCAGGCAGTGTTGACTGCCTTTGCCCAGAAGGTGATGGGCAGCTTAGAGTCAGACAACATGGTTCTTGCAGCTTCAATCAGTGTCTTGTTTCTCCTCTCAGCAACACCATTTTGCTGATGAGTTCTGGGAGCACTGTATTGTCTTGTAATACGTTTTTCATCACAAAATGCATCAAGAATTTGGTTCTTGAATTCAGTTTCCTGAATCACATCTTATGATTTTGACCTTGTGATCAGATTGATTCTCAATCTTCAAAATGAAATTCTTTAGAATCTTAGGAGTCTTATCCTTAGCTCTAAAGAAGAAGACCCAAGTGAATCTTGTGAAGTCATTTGTGATCACCAAATAGTAAGAGGTCCTTCCTAGACTCATTAC